>JBANCY010000217.1:0-52750 GCA_037040045.1 Phorticella flavipennis | reverse complement strand
ATATATTATTTATTCCTAATATCTAGATGGATTCGTTGTAGATTTTGGAAAGATACCAGAAAGTGGCCAGGAGATCGGCCAAAACATAAAATTAAAGCAAACTAATAATGCCCTTCTCGGAATATATATTATTTATTCCTAATATCTAGATGGATTCGTTGTAGATTTTGGAAAGATACCAGAAAGTGGCCAGGAGATCGTCTATCAATAAGTCTGTCAATGTGCATGAAAATTAGTTCTCCAAATTGGAACTTGTCACTGATCTTTTAATAAGAAGATTATAGATAGAACTTGAAATTCGTAGTATCTGGAAGGATTTGTCGTAGATTTTAGAAAGCTACATTCGGTATGATCTAAAAGGATTTAGGCCCGACTCCCATTAAAAATGGGATGAATGGGTAAGATTTTCGACTTTGTATGCTCTTCTTAAAAAGTTACCTCCAGATTGATCTGTAGAATTTCACACTGCCAAACGTGAAACGAAAGGTTTTTCTGAATTTAGGATTGGCACCGAAACCTCTTACACATTTGTTGCTAACTCAAAATTTCAGAAAATACAATACAATAATCTTCATATATGCGGATTTTCCAATACATTCTCTTCGCGTTTGATCCAAAATTAAGAAAATAAAAACAGAACTGCCCCAACGCACCTGTTATTGTTGTTAAGATTGTTATTCTCGCTGATTCCATAATTAAATTATATTTATAAACTCAAAATTAGACTTGCAAAACAGGGTAAATCCCTGTTCGGATGATGACATCGCTGTCCAATGGAACATCACATGTCAGGATATAAAGCTATAACTTGCTTTCGGGTTGCATTTCGGTAGAATTTGACTGAAAATTTGGGCTGTTGTCGAGAAATAAAAACTCTCCGGTAAGGATGGTAGTCAATGCTTCTCATTCAAACTTTAGAAGAAACAAGATCTTTGTGGATAACCGCAGGATCCAGTGGGTTCTGAATTAATTTCAATCGTAAAGGATTTTCTGATGTGCCGAGCATGAGTTAAAAAAGATAACGCCAAAATCAAGTCATATCTCAAGAAATTTGTATCGAATCCCATGGAATTATTTTGTGTTATTCCGTTTGATATATTTATTCATTGGGATGTCAACTCCTGTCTATCAAAACTGATTAGATTAAGGCACTGACGTCGGCTCGGTGTGGATTAAATGAAAATATTCTAATAGTTAGTGTTATGCATTTGGAACCGGTTCAAAGTTTTTGAAAGCCTGCGTCAATTGTCACATTTGCAATCGGTTACGCCCCGTAGAGCCGTAGAGACGTCTAGACCCATAGACCCACAGAGCCGTAGAGCCGTAGAAGCGTAGAGTCAGCCCTATATGCTAAATAGTGGAGTCCGACTGTGTCTTCCCATAGTACATTAAAATCGTATTCTATTTATTGTGCTACAATTTAAATGTGGCAACAACAACCACAACAACAACAACAGAAACCGCAGAAACAAAAACAATAAAAATTTTCCCAACATTTGAATGCAAATTTTTTGTTGAAAACAAAACAAAAACATATCAATTGAATTTGAATTTGAAAAGAAGAAAAATAGAATTTGGCAAGGAACTATTAATTCTCATAACATCAGTTGAAATATATCACGATATATAATGATATATCATGATATGCGCATGCATTTTGTACAGTTCTCGAGGAGGCGAGGGGTCTTGAAAATTTGACTTTTCCCTGACCACCTTGACGGAAGGCCAATTAAAGCTGGTACTGGGACATTGAACCGAATCGTTCAGTAAATAATGAAAACGTGCGAATATGTCGGGTAAATTTAAAACAGATCCTCTACTATACGATATACTATAGTACTGTATATATACCACATATATGTTATTATGTACCGTAAGTATCTGCAGCTCGAGAGAGGGCGAAAGCGACTGCTTGCACTTATGGCGTTGACAGTGCTGACAAATTAGCTTTTTTCAAGCTGCAACTGATTGTAACACATCTGCAAGATAACGTGATCCAAGTTCTGCATAATACAGCGTCACAAACACACACCACATACTCGGTATCAATCTTAAGCAACTTACGTGAACGTCAGCGTTGCATCTGCCACAGAACCGCTGCATCTTCAAATTTTTTAGTGAATAACTTCTGTGTTTCTCACCCGATTGCTCTGAAATTTTCAGCTTGAGCTAAAAACACAACTACAAGTTGTATCATATAATCGATGAGTACAATATCTACTTCTTATCAAATATTTGGCATATTGATTTTAACTTGTATGTCTAGAAGCAGTTATGCAGAGACAGAAATAGAGTGCAAGGGAGTAAAAGATACAACACAATTACAGAGCTCTTCAGTAGATAAATAATAAGCTCAATCAAATTTCTCTAGACCTACTCTTTTATTCATTCTATCCCAAAAACCGTCTTCGAAACGCCCTCCCACAAAATTCACAATCAACTTAAATGTCCGAAAATTTACACAATTTACTATAAGGTCTTGCAGAGGGGTGATCCTATTCAGTGGATAGCGCACTGTCCCGCCAAACAACAGGTGAGTGTTCGAGTCCCACTTATGTCGAGGGCTTATGCCCTCCTAGAAAAACGAGGTTGTGGCGAAGGATTCGTAAAAAAATCTACAGTGAAGCAAATTTGGGTCGATTTCTATTTGCCTCCTGACCAATTTTCATATTGGTCATTATAAAAATTCCGTTGATTTCGTGTTTAGTCAATTCTAGCCTTTTTATAGCCAGGGAATAATAAATATATACAGCTGGGCTTTAATATACCATTTCAATTATATTTTTTTATAATTTTTTATTAATTTATTTTGATTTAATTCGCATTTATTTATAAGCACAAAGTAAACTTAATTCTGTTATCGATATATTATTACATCGTATGTTGATTAATTTGACGTTTAATTAAAGCGGAAATTGAAGTGTTGTCAGGAAAATGTACGGAAAACCCTTTGATATTTATTAATTTGTGATTAGTTATGGCGATTTTATAACCGATTTATGTATATCGATCAGTTGTGTGGGCTTATTTTGATTTGTTGGTTGGATTTAAATGTAGATAGATATTAATTTATCTATATGTATTTTTTTTATTGTTTTTGCCCGATAAGCAAAAAGAACCGTTGCGGAATTTATCGATTTCAAATGAGGCGCGTGGTCAGGCGTAGGTGATAGATATTGGAATATTGGAATATTGGATATAAAGCTTGGAGATTTGTGTCGTATGTGGGGCACGGATAATCGCAGATATCGTGTGTTAATGTCGCGGCTTGAACTTTAAAACTGGCCACAAAAAAATCAAATTCAAAACGTACAACAAAATTTTATTTTTTTTTCAGAGATTTCGCATTGTTTAGCTCGGGTTTGTGTCTCTCAAATGCTTTTGTTGTTGTTGTTGTTGTATTATGTTTACTCGACGTATTATAATTTGTTGTTGTTGTTGCTACTGCTACTAGGTGCAGCAGCGCTGCCTCTGCCACTGCCTCTGCTACTGCCTCTGCCGCTGCCAGCGCCAACGTCAACGCCAGCGCCGCTTGAGTTTCCATCGTTTCGCCAGATTGAATGATTCAATGAGCTCGAGTGTCATCCACTTAGGAAGCGCCAACCACTGAACTCGCCCCCAACAACAACAATGATTTGTGGGCGGGGTTAGCTGCGCAGGCGCAGGTGCAGGCGGAGGTCGACGTCGCCGCCACCGCCGCAGCTACTGCTGCCCGATGATTATAATACAATGGAAGATAATGCGAACGATCATGTAAATTAGATTTGTCGTCTGTTGCCTGGTGGCTCCGGCTCTGCCTCTGCCTGTGGCTCTCGGTTTGGGTTTGGATGAATTGGTTCTATGGTTCTATGCTGCACGGCGTATCGACTGCTCGATTGCTCGATTGCTCGACTGTTCTCTGCCTGCACACGGCCGCACGGCGTGTGCGCTGCGAGATCTCAAAAATTTAATTCCTCCACACGAGGATGGCAGCAAAAGTATTCAGCTTGATTTTGAGCTTAGATCCTATCGAGCTGCACCCTGTAAGCTGAGACAAGTTTATTGTTTGGATTATGAAAACTGCTGGATTATGAAAACTTTGGATTTAAAAAGCTTACAATGGAATACCATTAACATTATAACTATACTTAAATGGGTTGAGTGGATTTCGGAGGCCCAAAAAAAAACAGATATTTATTAGTTTTTAGCCAAAATATGAAGTTATTTGGAAAACTCTTTGAAAATTTGCACCTCTTGTATAGAAATACGACATTTGCTTTTAATCAATAGCTTCAATAGGTTTCCAGACGGTTCTTCTATATGGACTCTGTCTATGGGAACGCTTCAGCCACAAGTTTCGAGTATCAGAATTTAACCTTGGTCGTACGTGCCTAGAAGACTAAGAGCATCCTGGGACCCCATATTGAATCCTTGTAGCTTTTCTTTAAGATCGACTTAATTAATTGATTCTTAAACGAATATAGATATTAATTTGCCTAAAAATTTGTTTTATCACATCAAGGATATCTGAGCCTCCAGTCATCGTAATATGGCTGGGCTCAATATCTCTTTGTAAAATGATCCGATGAATACATAAATATATACCAAAAACTCTCCTTGTTGAAGGAAGGATAGACCTACATAAAGTTTATTTCGGATGGCATCGATTCTTATCAATTGCGCATGTATTGCTTGGTCTATGGAGTTTTAAAATAGAACGAAATATGGATTTCTTACACCCGGAATCGATAGTTTCCGGATATAGAAAAGATCCTATCCTAAATGCGTTTGCTGCACTTTGATGTGCTTTGATTGACTTACTTTAGTAACATCCCTCGTAAATATATGCCACAACTGCACATTGCATTTTATTTGGTTGAAGAGCTCTTCATGTTGCTACAATATGTAATACCCTGTAATAACAGATAATGGGTCTAATAAAAGTGCAGAAGCCATATCAAGTCAAAGAGGAAAACGACAAAATAAATCAAAAGAAGTGCCTAAATTTAGCAAAAAACACAAAGCGCTTGACTTGACTACAGGGTAACTAGCAGTCGGCTTAAGCTATACCATAGTTGTTTTCTGGGGAATTTGTCGAGCAGAGAAATTGAAATTAAATCAAGTACGCCCATATGTCTCATAGACTTAACTAAGCACCAAATTAAGTAAGGCTCAAGTAGTGGGCGTGGCGCATGTATCTAAGTAATTTCGGTTAGAAAATGTTGTTTTCAAGCATACGAAAAGTATGAGAAATTTTGTAGTACTTATGAAAACCGACAACAACAGCGGCAACAACATCATGTTTCGTATCGTATCGCATCGTATCGAAACGAAACGGAACGTTGAGCCGCAGCAAATTGAATTAATTCAATTAATTTGCATTGTAAGTACAATATCAGCACGGCAGAATTGTAATAAAGAAACCGTAGGGGAAGCGACTAGCTAAACGAGTGGAGGAGCGCTTAAATGGATAACGTTTTATGGTTGTGCCAAGTGCCACTCACCAGTAATTTGAGCACAAAAGCCCTAATATCTCTACTACACAGATTCCTGCTCTCCGGCTAATCGGTTAGCAGTTCAGCGCAGCGGAAGGAAATGAAGCAGAAACAGAACAGCGTAGTTTTCGAAATGCGTCAGATTTGAAATTTTGAATTTAGGCGCGCCAAATGGATTGAGGGAGAGTCAATAGAAAGCTGAGTGCTATGTGGGATGCTGCGAACAAGTGTTAGCCTACGGCGCGTTGTAGAAGTCAAATGGATAAAATCATATATTGTTGCTAATATTTTACTAATATATTAAAAGCAAAAAGAGTTAAAAAAAAAGCATAATATATTTTTAAATAGAGTTTTACAAGCAACTGCAGGACTTCAAAATATAAGTGTGCTAATACTGTCTATAGGATGCTGAATGCTATGCGAGCTGTTATGAACAAGTGTCAGGCAGCGGAGTGTTGCAATGAAGTAAGTAAAGAAACGCGTTATTATTATTATTACAACATCTCCATTGGGTCACAGCCTGAAGCAATATTTGCCTCTTATTCTGCTTACTTCACTGAAGACTTATTTATGCGTGTGAATCTCACACCCAACGACACAACATAGTTTTTCTATGTCTTAATTATGCTAAAGTAAGTGTTGCGATTGATCAGTTATAAATATATTAGCAGTTAGCGCTGCAAAAGTTAAGGAAATGCCATTAAATAGGGTCTTTGTTTCTATCCAATTGGTAAGATTTCAAATTTGCGCGCTTAATTTACACAAAGAACACAACAAAAAGATGATTGCTATGCAGGAGCAAGTGTCACAACTTTGAGGCAGTAAAGATGCTACAAGTAAGTATTACTACTGATGTTAACTCAACAAAAGCCAAAGAAATGCCAACAAGCCGAATTTTCTTGCCAAGCATGTGTTAACAATTCAAATTTGCGCGCTCAATTGGCACAAGGCAAGCAACAAAAAGCTTATTGCTATGCAGATGAACGAGTAACAAAACAAGCAACAAAGCGTGCAATGGTTACAAAAGTTGTAAGTTAATGTGCAGAATAGTCTTCAAAATGCTTAAAAATAATGTGCTAGTCAATAAAATAAATTAAATAAGCAATTTTTGCCAATTAAATTTAAACAATTGCCGTTTACAAGCGCGCAAACGGTAGGGGTACTCAAATACAAAAAGCTGCATGCTGTGCGCAGAGCAATGATCAAATGTGATGCCCGCAAAGCATGGTTACATTAGATGTAAGTGATTATGGAGAATAGTTCAAAAAATCTATAAAAATAATGTGCTAGCCTCTAAAAAACAATAATTTACTATTTTTTGCTAATTTAAACAACGGCCTTTTATGCAATAAGTGCGCGCAAATGCTAAAATACAAAAAAAGTTGCTTGCTATGCGCAGCACAACGAGCAATTGTCGTGTTGCAGCAGTGGCTGTGCGATAGTTGTCGCGCAGACAGCCCTGTGTTATGCTTATCGATAACGCCGTGTTGTGTGCGATATCAAGCATGGCTGTCGACTCTCTGTCAAAGGTTCTTTTCCGGTTTCGTACACGACGAAGGAGGTACGCTCAATTGGCAAAGCCGCTAAATAAATTTTGAAACATCGCCAAATAACAAATGTATTTAGCCGTAAAACGCGTAAAATATAAATGAACACAAAGTGCTGCCAGCGTTGGGCAGTTAATTGCCAGCGCAATGCAAACGAATTGTTGGCGATTTTTGGTGTTTTTTGACAAACTTTTTTTTTTACTGTGCAATTGGTTTTTTTTTTTTTGTTGTTGACAAAATGCTAATGTTACCCTTCTTTTTGTTAGATATTAAACAATGGGTCGTTACTCACGTGAGCCAGATAACGCCACCAAGTCGTGCAAGGCGCGCGGACCCAATCTACGTGTGCATTTCAAGGTGAGTTTCGGGTCCGGGTAAAGCTTCCGGACGGACGCCAAAAAGTGTTGTTGTTGTTGTCGTTGTGAGGAGACCAAAGTGTGGTTATGTTCGTTTGTTTTGCAACTTAAATCAGTGGATAATCCTGCCCGATAACTGCAGCATTTCACTTTTGCATTGTTGCTAGAGAAACTCGCAAGTTCATCAGCTGAGCGCGCCGTCAAACCCAAAATACAGGGTGCGCTCTTCTAAAATCTTGTGCACATTTCGGCATTTCGAACCAAAAACCACAACAGACCCAACTCCAATTGGGCACACTTTTGGCCTAAACTACACTCGTTGGCCAGCATATTGCATATGGCTAACGGGTTGTTTGTCCAGTGTGCCCAGAGCATAAGCCAGTCATGTTAAAACAGCGGCGAGCTGTGCTCAATGCGCTCGTCTCTACCTGTAGCACGACACACTGTTGTCCCATTCAAACTAAACACCTCAGAAGAACCCTGAAATTGGGCGCACTTTTCCAATTTGAATTGCTCACTTCCCAATCAGCCGGAAGTGTGCTAGAAATTGAGTGTGCCCAGAGCAAACTGCAAAGCCTTGTTAAAACAGCGGCGCGTCACGCTTAATGTGATCGTCTCTACCTGAAGCAGGGCACATCCAAACTTGTTCCAAACCTTTTAGTTATATGTCATACTTTTATATATATCCAAAATCTTCTATAAGAAATACCAGACATCAAGCTTGAAGTGCTTCTAGCTCGACTCAACATCTGCAAACGCCATTGTCATATACTGGCGTCCGGCAATATTGTGTTACTCACACAAAACAAAGCTAATCGTTTGAAAGGCACATATTTGTCTAATGCCTTATATATATCCAAAATTATATATAGAAAACTTTCTAGATCTTCAAAGCAAGCTTAAATATCTGTCAGCTCGGCTCAACGCCTACAGCCACTGTCATACACTGACATCCCGCAGTATTGTGCCAACCACACAACAACCAAGCTAATCGGTTCATAATCTTATAATCTTGTATCCAATATTCTAGTTTTAAAGCTGCAGAACCATGTTACATGTCTGTAGCTTCCACTGTCATACACTGGCGTCTCGCAATATTGTGTCTGCCTAACTATTAGTACCCCAGACACCAGTTAAACCAATTTAAAGAAATATCATTAGCCCCTAACAAATTGGCCCTAACAACCCTCTCCGGTCACAGCCTGAAGCACTATTTGCCTCCAGGCGTGCCTGCTTTGGTGGGCGCGTCTTCGTCAGTTAGCAACATCAAGCATAGATGGGTCTTACGTCACCTGGGGTGATCCTCTCTATCGATTTCCCCCAACTACCGCATGAACAACCTTACGAACTGGAGTATTTTGTAGATACTATCTTCCTACATACTAGCGACTGACTACCGTCCTCTCCAAGAGCGGCTGCATCAGTTTGTGATATAGTCCAGCACTCCGCATGTCAAGAGTGAGCTAAAATTGCTTGATAAGCCCAAAGTATCGTCTGTTCGCAATTGATTCTCCACCTAATCTTGAAACTCTGACATCATTCGTTCTGGTCTTAGCAGAGTCTAGGTAAATAAATTCCTTAACGGATTCGAAGCTATCGTTGCTCGCAGTTAGATGAGAATCAAGATGCCGTGATTCCCTGCTAGAGCATATCATAAACTTATTTTTACCTATGTTGACTGCTAGAACAGCTTTATCCAATTCTTCCATAGGTTTCATATATTCCTGTTTTCCGAAGGAGCTTATTAGGTAAATGAATCATACTCATCCGATGCACACCAGCTTTTCTTATAATTCTAAATTCACCCTTAGCTCTCCCAAATCCTCCCACCACATCCTCAAAAGAAACGACAACAATCAGTCCACTAAAAAAATGGGCACACTTTACAAAATTGTACACATTCTCTTCATTGGAAGTGTGCTTTCATTCAAGTGTGCCCAAAGTAAACCACAGCCTTGCTAAAACAGCGGCGTGCTGCTTGCCATCTGCGCGTCTCTACCTGTAGCCTGGCACAAAACCTACAACTCTCCATACTACTCCACCACATCCCTAGAAACTCTATCTACAATTTCTAATCTCGGTTCTTTTCTTCCTCTGCAGAACACCCATGAGACCGCCCAGGCCATCAAGCGCATGCCTCTGCGTCGTGCCCAGCGTTTCCTGAAGGCTGTTGTCGACCAGAAGGAATGCGTGCCTTTCCGCCGTTTCAACGGTGGCGTCGGCCGTTGCGCCCAGGCCAAGCAGTGGAAGACCACACAGGGTCGCTGGCCCAAGAAGTCTGCTGAGTTCCTGCTCCAGCTGCTCCGCAACGCTGAGGCCAACGCCGACTACAGAGGACTCGATGTTGATCGTCTGGTCGTCGATCACATTCAGGTGAACCGTGCTCAGTGCCTGCGTCGTCGCACATACCGTGCCCATGGTCGCATCAATCCCTACATGTCATCCCCATGCCACGTTGAGGTCATTCTGACCGAGAAGGATGAGGTTGTCGCCAAGGCCACCGACGATGAGCCCACGAAGAAGAAGCTCTCCAAGAAGAAGCTGCAGCGTCAGAAGGAGAAGATGTTGCGTTCTGAATAAATATAAATGAGAATTGTGTTCTGGAACGGGGGCAGCACTGGCGTCTGTAGCAACAACAACATTCGCCAACTGTTGCCCCAATAAAAAAACAAAAATGAAATATTTTTTTTAATTAATATAACAACAATCATCAAAGATATAATAGTTGTTCGAATTCAATGTGTGTAAAGGAGAGTTTGGCTTTTCTTATGAGGAGGAAGAAACACTTTGTTAGGCTAGGCTAAACTATCGGAACCTTGTCAAGATTGCAGCAATAAAGGTATTCTATATATTTTCAAGCTTCACAAGATTTGGCTGGGTTCTTGGAATGTCAACAATTAGGCTGGAAATTGGCGGTTTCGGTCCCATGTGGAGCCACATGTTTTTCCAAACAGCTGTTTGTGTTGTGCTTTTTGCCACACAGTGTTGCCCAACTTCTTGATAGTTACTTATAACATCTGGCAGCACTCGGCGAGTGTTGTTTAAGTTAAGATCGATCTTAAGTTGTTTTGTGTTTGCTAATTTAACACATTTTTATGAAAAGTTGAAAGAAATTAGCCAATATTATCTTGTCAAGTGAATCAGCTGTTTTATTATTTGTCTCAGCTGTTTGGATTATTTGATAAAGCATTTTAGACAGACATCTGGAAAGCTTATTGAACAACACTGGCAATAAACATGCCGCAGTGCTGTAAAACGAAGAAGAAAAAGTTCGGTTGGCAAAGACAATACTGGAGGAGACAGGCTTGATCGCCAGGGTATGGCACATACGTGCTGAAACTCTACCTTCCAGCTCCATGCTACAGACATCTGAAATCTTGCATAGAGGGCAGAAACTTCTGCGTCAGATGCGGAGACGAGCGAGGTGACATCAGGGATATCAGAATCTACAATGCTGACCTTCCTATCAACTCAGACTCAAGACTACTGGCAGACGATACAGTCCCCCTAACTAATGATGTCTCTCCGGAAACTGCCACAGACTCGATAGAACAAGCATAAGCACCTTATGGTAAACCCCTAGATGCTAATAATGTTTCTTTGGAGACTGCCATAGACGTTCTACAGACAACTCGGAAGAAACGATTGCCAGTGTTGTTCTCCGTCATTTTGAAGCAAACGCATTGATGGGTGTTTTGATCAATGTGGAAAGATGAAACATTATGGTAGACCCCGAAAAGTCCATCCAAGTAATATTTTTCCTAAGACGAGCAGACTACCTCCTGGTCATTCCCTCTAGCTCTGCAGCCAAGTACTTGGGCCTAATATTGGAGACGTCAATGACCTGGAGACTGGAGCTTATCCGATGCACACCTTCACACCATGACGATCTTAGAGTTCCTTGGGTACACGAAGAACCTGAACTATTCGGACAGACACCAATCCACTCGCCACATTTTAATCTCTCCCTGATATTCACCCTTCCCTCTATTTATATTTATTTAATTAATATTAATGTAAATTTTAAAAATTTATTGATTATCCCAATGGACAGATTGCAAATTAAAAAATAAATATAAAAAAAACTACACTTTAGTAAGTCTTTCGACTCTTTATATCACTTCTGACTTTCCGTCGCAAAAGAGCTATTTTCGACAGAAAGGAAAAAAAAACTTTCATAAAGACCCATGTAGGTTTCCACATTATAATCGTAGCAGCGTTTTTCAAGAAGGTCCAAGCTTTATTGTCGTTAGCATCTCATAAGGAAACCACTCTAAGTACAGAATGGTTTCTAAATAATTATATAGTTTTCCTAAGTCCTTGAAGTTAAATAATTCATTCCATGTGGTTATCTCGCAAATATCATCCGACTGCATTATATATTATGAATATTTTTTCCGTAACTATTCTTTACAATTTTTCAGCATATTTTATAAGAAAAAATGACCAATTTCACTCAGAGATGATATTAGCATACATAGATTCATTTTCAAACAGAATTTGGCAATATCAAAATAATGCAGAAAAAATCTTGTTGTATATAAAGCTATTTAATAAAGCCTGAAATTTCGCTTCCCGCTGTTTCGGAAAAGCGAAATTGACAACACTGTTTGTGGTACTTGAGCTTTTGAAGTTTATAGATAACTCAGTGTTAAGGCACTACAAAATATTGTATTGTAGCCTGTGCCCATTGAAAATGGTTAAAAAATGTATAAGAAGCCCATTCAAAACATGTTTTTTGATTAAAAACAATTATCAAATGTAGAATCACCAAATTAGGCAAAAAAATATGCATTTCAAGGGTTTCGACCGGAACTTTTGGTCCTCCGGGCCAAAAAAAATCATTCCGCACCGCAAGATCATAAGTTAAAGTTTCATAAATGTTCTTAAAACACACACGTCTTTAAGAATTGCACCATAGCAAGATATCCAAACAAAACTCTGTCCATGTAAATTTAACAAATTATATATTTATCCAGTACTTTATACATCAAGTTGGGCCAAAAATAAAACAAAAAATTAAATTAAAAAGCAATAATTCGATTTCCGACTTTTTCCAAATATTCAGTTTACAAAGTTAAGTCGGAGTCTTCAATCTTTCGGGTTTCATTGAAAGTTGTTCAAAATAATCGAATCATATGTCAATAACATTCAATAGATTCAACAATATAGAATACAGTTTAAAATATAGAAATTTTTCAATCTTACTACATGCCTAGATCCTTTCCAGAGGATTAAATTTTTAACCTGAATGATGTTAAATGCTATTTGCAGATAATTTTATAGTTACATAAAAATAAAAAGTAGTTTAAAATAATCGAATCGTATGTCAATAACAATCAATGGATTCAACAATATAGAATAGGAGTTCAAACGAATACAAATTTTTCAGTTTTACTACATGCTAAATTTTTACTTCGAGTTATATCAAATGCTGTGTGCAGATTTATCATCAGACAGTTTAGTTTAACAGTTACAGTCAGTCCTTTCAGGTATTGTATAAACTATGTTTATGATAATACTTTCTTTTCAAAAGCCTCAATCGGAAGATCTTTGGTATTATTTACAGATTATTACTATGTTTTTCTTTTCAACAACAGTTTTTAAAACAATTTTGTCTAAAAAGTTTCATATTTTTATGAGATCTGAGATTTATTCCGATAGTTAACAATCCAGCGGTTTTTAGGTACCAAATTCAACATAGTATATATATGTTTGTGTTTTTCTGTTTCTGCTGGAATGTCACATAATAAATCAAGAATAAAAACCCTATAAAAGTGTTATTGTGTTATTGTTTTCCCATTGGGAAAATATGTGTATATTATGTGTTGTTGTGACAAGATGCGGCGGGCTTTGAAGTCTTATTCTTCTTCTCAGATAAATTCGATTTGATATCCGATTCGGTTCTTAACATTCCGGATAATTTTTAAAATTCATTTCTTCTGGTAAATTTTGTGTTTGCGTGGATCAGCTAAAATGGGAAGGGGGCATTATTATTCGATTTTGCCAATGCCAAGTAATATATGGACTTACTCATGAGGTATACCAGTTTGATATATATATTTGTATGTGTATAAGACAGCTCCAAGGTGTGGGAAATTGTTATAGTATCTGATTAGAAAGCGGAAGACGGGAGTGTTATAGTATCGGATTAGAAAGCGGAAGACCAGGTAGGGACGGATCCATGAAGCATACCTACTCCAATATGTGGGGCATTGTTATAGTATCGGATTGGAAAGCGGAAGTTGAGTTAGGTGCGGGAGCTACAGCCGAAGTTGTAGAACTCGGATCAGACTTTTTGTGCGTGTGTGAGTGAGAGAGCAATATTAGATATCTGCATCTCTTTCCAATGCGTGTTGTTTGTTTTTCGATGGAGCTATTCGATATCTTGTTTATAGTTTTGTTTTGATTGAACGTCTTCAATCTTGATCTCCGCCTCGGCTGAGTTGCAACATTTTCTGTTCGTTGACAGCACTGTAAACTGGCTGGAGACGCACGATATTGGGATTGGAGTGATTCTTGGCCTGGCTGTGCTGCACCAGCAGCTGTTTCCGCATGAATCCCTCGCCGCAGCGCCGGCACTCGTAGGGCTTACGGAGGCTGTGCACGAAGAGATGAGCATTGCGGTTCTGGGGACGACTGAAGTGTTTGCCACAGATCTGGCAGTTGTAGTTCTTGACAGCGTTGTGGCAGACCAAATGACGACGGAGTCCCAAGGCGGTGGCAAACGCGGCGTCGCAAGAATCGCAGCGGAAATCACGTGCCACGCTGTGCACGGACTGGACATGATTGTCGAGCAGACGGCGACGCTTGAAGCTGCGATCACACTGTTGGCACTTGAAGTTGGCCTGGTTGTAGTGGGTCGCCTGCATGTGGGTGCGCCAGTTGGCGCGTTGGGCAAAGCTGGCATGGCAGATTTTGCAGGAGTACGGGCGCTCACCCGTGTGGATGCGCATGTGCTCCTCCAGCCAGAAGCTACGGCCGAACATCTTGCCGCACACCGAGCACATCAGGCCACCTGCACGCCTGGGACCGCGAGGGTGCGGGCGATAAGAAGTAGAAGCCATGGCAGTTCCTGCAAAATTTTAAATAAAATTGATAGAAAACATACTCTTTCCGAAGATACAGCGCTCGAATTTTAATGCATTTTTTGGATATTTGAGGCTTTTGTAAACTCTGTATGATATAGAAGTTAGATCCTTATGAAATTTGGTGAAGCGGTAGATAATAATGAATCTTAGGAGTATATGAACTCTCAGTCCAATACATTAGAAAACATGGAAAATAATGGCAAAACCGATTTTTGGTTATATGGCAGCTATATGATATAGAAGTCCGATACTTATGAAATTTGCTGGAGCGGTAGATAATATTGAATCTGGGGAATATGTTATCTGACAGTCCAATACGTTAGAAACCATTGGAAATATGGGAAAAACCGGCTTTCGATCATATGGCAACTATATAATATAGTGGTCCGAACTGGCCGGTTCCGACAAATGTGCTGACGCATAAAAAGACAAACAGACAGACAGACAGACATGGCCTGACAATTCTCATGTAACTCAGAATGTAACTTTTGGGGGTCTACGATGTTTCCTTTTTCGAAAAAGAGTATAACAAATGGCAATATAAGCCGTAGGCACCACACGCACCTGCAGTACGGCGCATTTCAATAGCACATTCCTCCTCGATCAGATCATCGGTGTCGACGGAATCCGATTCCTCGGATATAAGTGGCTCACCGCCACGTGCGATATATCTTTCCAAGGTAATCAGATCCTTAGCACGCTGAGCCAATATTTCCGGATCTTCCTTTGCCTCCTGTGGCTCTTCTGCCTGTGTCTCCTGCTTCGGTTGCACGACTTCTTTGTCATCGTCTTCGTGATCGTCGTCGACGTCTCCGCCATCGGTTTCATCACCACTATTTGCTGTTTCTTTCACCTTTTTCCCTTTTACCTCACGTTTCACAAAGAATTGCTGCTCCGACTCGTAGAGCTTCATGGTACGGGAATGCATACGGATTATCTCCATGCGCACCTTGTACAACTCCCGTTCGATTGCCTCGAAATTGAGCAGGCTCACCTTGCAGGTGCTGCACACGGACTGGGAGAAATGAAGAAAGGAAACAATTTCGGGTGCAACTCGACATGGGACCATCCGGTTATCGACTTACCGTGGAGTGCACAAAGGGCTCCATGATGTACTTGCCGAGCGCCAAGTTCAAAATGTTGGCCAGCGTCAGCTGGGCCTTGCCGGTTGCACTGCATCGCATATCGAACATGTTCTCGTACACCTTGTTGTCCTCGAAGGTGCAATCGCACAGGTAACAACGATCGTTGTTCTTCTCCATCTGAGTGGACATTTTACCTCTTTCGAATGCTATTGCAACAATTGGAGTCCGCCTCTCTGAATGCTTTCGCTTCGCTTCAATTTATCTGGCAATTTGAACCAAGCAGCTGCCAATTCGCCTAGAGCGGAGTGCGAAGTGCCAAAAGTCTATCGATAGGCAAGACACGACACTTCGATAAAATTGCGCCTTTTCTGGTCAAAATATAATAAAAAATTTAATGCTTTTCTTCGAAATAGAAAATGTGACAATTTTACAAATGCACAAAAAACATACATATAAATCTTTAAAAAATATAGCTATAGGTTTAGCTGTATAAATTATGAAAGGTATTCCCCAGATATTAATGCGTTTCATATAGCATATAGAACATATTAAAAAAAAACTGGCAACGATGTGTAGCTTTGTAAGTCATGAGAGGTATTCCCTTTAAATAAATTTAATTATATATAATTATACTCATATTTCCTTCTAGAAATATTAAGTGGTTTCGTAGGATTTGAAATCCACCCAAATAAAACAAGTTATTCAGTAAAGGAAGCCGAAATAAAGAAAATAGTGCTTCGGGCTTTGACCCGCCAGGGTTGTTATGGCCATATAATTATAAAACAATAATAATATAAAATTATATATTTGTTTATATACATTGTATACAGATAATATTAAGAAACAAATGATAAGTTTAGCTGGGTAAATCATGGGAGGTATTCCCCAATTATAAGTACACGCCTTAAAAAATGACTTCGAGTCGAACCGATTGAGGCCCATGCCTATCTTTAGTATAAATTTCCTATAGTTTATATTTATTATACTCTTACACAAAAATTTCGTTAACCTAAGGTTAGGTGAGTTCCAGGAATATTTTTTCAATTCAAATAAATGCTCCATTTTCATTAAAAAATTATGTACGTTACCCTAAAGTTAGGTGAGTTCCAGGAATATTTTTTTCAATTCAAATAAATGCTCCATTTTCATTAAATAATTATGTACTTACTAACAGGCGATTTTACCTTTTCAATTATAATATTATTAAGTGAATTTGTGATTTGAATAGAAATAATAATAATGATTTGGGGGAAAATTTTTAAAACCCACCGAAGTTTATATATTTGTGCTTAAAACTTGAGCTTAGGGTTCTATCTATATTACCGACTAATTTGTTGAATTTGAGAAATTCCAGGAAAAAATCAAGTGAAGACTAAGGAAGAAAGTAGATTCATTCTTGAACTGGGATGAGGGTATATAGTAGTAGGAGATTGTATACTGTAGCACTCTATCTTGTTGTAGTGCACATAATTTGTATATTTATATTGAATCTGTGTACTGTGTCTATGTAAATTATCTTTATTAACTGAATTATTTTCAATATATTCAAAAAGAAACTAAAACACATTGAGTTACCATATAATTTTTGTTCGGGAAATACCTCTAACATGCGAAACAACAACAATTGCCGATAGGCAAACGAAAACCACTGTTTGCTGAGCAAAATAACCACCCATTTGTATTTGGGTTGCCTGGTCACCCTAATGTTTTCGATAACAGAACAAACAAACCTATCGATTGCCCTTCGTACACACAACATTTCCAATTCGATTGTGGAGTTCTGCGGTAAAGTGCCGGAATAAATTTGTTTTCATTGCCAAATACCGAACAATTAATAAATAAAAACAATTAAGTGTTGCGCTCTGGGTGTCTGTGTGTGAGTGTGTCTGTGTGTGTGATAAAACTTATATATTTTTTTTAAAGTATTTACTTTTTTTTCGAGTTGAATTTCGGTTGCGATTTGTCCGACGGTTTAACTAGATTATTTACAATATTTTTGCGCGCTTTGCAATAATAACAACAAACAAACAACAACAATAACAAAGCAACAAGCCGCTGAACAACAACAATAACAATAATAACAACAACAACAGTTAAACAAGTTATGCTAAAATCGAGGAGCAACTGTTTAATTCTAATAAGAATTGGTCGGGAGCCACCCCAATCAGAATGGAATTCAAAAGCAGCGGCGGCAGCGGCGACGTCGACTAAGGGTTATTTTTTTTTTGTTTTTGCCTACGCGCGTGTGTGTGTGTATATATATAAATTTATATAGTTTTATTATCTTTGTTATGTGGATAAATATATATATATATATATATATATATGTATTAAAAGTTGCACGCTGCGGCGGCTGCTGCCTCTGCCGCTGCCTCTGCTGATGATGAGCTCATGATAAGACGATGCGCTCCCATTCTATACATATATACAAACATACGCACATGCATATATATACTTCTATCTATATGTATATACATATATATGTATATAAGCCATACGCACATAAACATACTGGCACTGTGACGTTGGCTGCGCTGCCCGCGTCGCTGCTTTAATGTTTCTATGCTTGCGTCATGCGTCGCCCAAGTGCCGTTGCTTTACATATACATTATCGGCATATTTTTGTTGTTTTTGTTATTCTAAAATTCAGTTTTTTTTTTGGAATAATTCAATTATCAAACGAACTTTTTTGCATATGCTTCATCAATGCGGGTTAACAACAAGCGGCCTATCGATAGACCCAGACCCAGCCGCAGCAGCGGCATCGCCTTCGTCAGAGGCAGCGACGTCGGCAGCAGCTATTTTTATTGTTTTTTTCTATTTCAATTCACATTAAATTACTCAGAACAAGTTGTTGTTGTTCTTGTTCTTGTTGTTGTTGTCGACGCCGCCCCAAACGCCAAACGCAAAGCGAATCAAGATAAAAATGGCCAAAACAAAAGCGCGTGCTGGTGCTCCCTGCCCCCCTTCGCCCTCAACGACCCCTTTGGTTGCAGGGCGCAAAGTGTTGCATGCTTTGGGGCAGTTCGCGTGGGGCAAAACGTTGCATACTTTCGGGCCGTCGCAGTGCACGTTGAATTTAGGCCAAATCAAGCATGGGACTAATTGTGTTTTCAGACCTATTGTTATACGCTTTCCGATCAAAATTCTATATGCACTTTGTGCTGAAGTTGGTCCCCCAACCGGGAAAGTTACTTCCCCAGAATACACCCAACATGTCCCTCTGTAGTCCTTATCATAATGAAACTTGGCACACATCTTTTTTTTTGGTGGGCGGAACGAGCCACTATAGTCGGAATTGTCCATATTTCTCATAGTTTTCCAACTATTATTATTTTATGGCCATAACAACCCTTTCGGGTCAAAACATGAAGCCCTACTTTCCTCTATTTCTGCTTCCTTCACTGAAGAACTTTTTTTTTACGTGGGTGGATTTCAAATCCTACGCCACAACCTAGTTTTTCTAGGAGGGTCATGCCTAAAGGCATGAGCGGGACTCGAACTCTCACCTTTTGTTTGGCGGGACAGTGCGCTATCCACTGGACCACCGAGGCCCCAGTTTTCCAACTATTGCATTCAAATATTACGAACCTTCAAATTTCTTTACTATCCAAATATCCACAAAATTTCAAAAAAATCGGACTACTCTGAGCTGGCATATAATTTAATGTTGTTCTTACCGAAAATTCCAATTTTCCTCAAATATTTATATATCGAACAAAGTTGAATTTATTTATTTAAATTCAAAGAATCGAACCATTATATTTTATATATAATATATATCCTTATCATTGCTTTTCAAGCTTTTTAATCATGTAAATGTCACACTTATTTGTGTCTCTTTGTTCGATGTAAACCCTATATCAAAACCCCCTATATCGTCATACAACTAAAATTATGCTATTACCCATATTTTTCAAGCTGTTAAAATTAAATTTCACAAACACACAAGTTTTTTTATCATCTGCCTCTTTAGTAAATTTAAACGAATCGTGGAATTCTGACATATAGCTGACCTACAATCGTGTTTGTCCATAATCCGCTTGGTTTTTCAAGCTATTACCTTAAATTTTGCACACACCATAGTTTCTTTACTATTTTTAATTCCGCCAAATTTCAAAAGGATCGGCGCATGAACACGACAATTATGCAAATCAGAGCATACTCTTCTATCTTTTCGTTTCTAATGCTAGACGTAAGACGCTCGCTTGTACTTATTGGGTCAGAGTTTCCAATTAACTTTGGGTCAAAGTTTTTATTTTCTACAAGTTAGATTCTCGTAGAAATCTATAAATGTATATGCATATTAGAGCTAAATAAACATCCGTGTTTATATACAAAATCGATATTTCAATGTTTTTACTGCATTAAAACATCATGGGTATTCCAGTTGTCATTCATATATTCCACCCCAACCCCAAAAAGAGTATGAAATCTTCGTTGAGCCTAATGCTAATGCTGCCCCTTCCACTCACTTGTTTTTGTTATTGTTGTTGTTTGTCTCTTCAACTTGTTGAAACTTGGTACAGTCAACCCATGTGGCTGCTATATCTAGCTGTCATATATAGACCCCAATAACAATTGAAAATGTTGCCCCCAATGGCTTCTGGCTGACATTGTCAAGCACAGGCTTCATTTATACAAATTGTAGTCCCTTTTATTCGCCCAAAACAGCAAACAAAGCACGAATAGGTTAGGTTAGGCGCCGGGGCCCAACTATGATGTCATGGCAATAATTCCAGCGCAGCCCCCCGAAGCGCCCACCCTCATTTGCCTACAATAGGCGCAGCCACTGGGCTTGGTTTTCCCAATGGTGGCACCTAATTTCAGTTTATTCGTTTGGGGCAAGGTTATATAACAGACAGAGGTAAACGGGGACTCAACTGCGAGCTATATATCAGCATAAAGTCTATTTAGAAACATTAATTGTGGTATATAGCTTCGACAATGTCATATAGAACTGTTGTCCTGAAAGTTGCGCTGTTAGCACTACCCGGCCTTATATTATAGAATTCAAAGAACTATATTGCAGTTACAGACATAATATTTGATACTTGACTGCCTTAAGGTATATCAAAAATGGAGTAATACAAACTTTTTACAAAAGCAAAACTATTCTTATAAGCAACATTTAAAGCATGCTTCTTTTTATAATTTAAACAAATATCAACTGACAAAATCTTAGGAGATATTCCACCTAAGGACCTCCTATTTGCTATGTGAGTTTTATAAATCAATCCAAAAACTTTTCTATTGATATTTTTGACAAATATCAAATGACGAAATCTCAGGATCTATACGAACTAGAGACTTCAAATTTAGTATGTAAGTTTTATAAGTCAAGCCAAAACTTCACTTCATTTTAAAATATCCATTGACACTGACAATCTCAGGATCTATACGCATTAGGGTTAGTTGAGGTAGAGGTATGTGTTGGCCCCTATTTGACATTTAAGCAAAGCTCCGTTGATCGTATAAACTACGAAAATTTAATTAGATTCGTTAAAATTTTGCATATAGCTTCATATATATCTATATTGTATTGCTCGGAACATATTTGCTCAACATTTTTGATACCTTCCGCCGCCGCCCCGCGTGTTTATTAAAATGTTATAAGGAACGCAATTATTAAGTTAGAGCTAAAAAATTTGGTATGCGCGCCCATATATAGCAATCGCACATGATTTCAAGTTTTAGGCACTGCCCACTGGCACTTCTGCTGGGGAATTGAATAATAATAATTAATATAGTGTATTTCTCATACAATAGAAGAAATGCTCTTTAAAAACTATATTGATTATTTTAACAAAGTTCGCAAATAACCTAACTAAAGTGCCAAAGTTTAAAGCATAAACAATTATGTAGTGGTATAATATATTTACATACTAATAGTGTACATAAAATTCGGCTTTATAAGTATATATATTTTTCGTACTTTTTTTGTTTATGTTTCTGCTGTGCAGCACTCGCTCGTGTTTGATCGGCATACGTGGAAGTGAACGTATATCAAGCTAAATATCTGTATATATATATACAAAGCATATATATATCTGTATATATACACATATATATTTGAAGTAATTTAAAGGAGGACATCAAAACAAGCGTCTTCCAACTCCAATATGGGCAACATACACACAACTGGCCCGAATGAGGCGTTAATTGTTTCAGGTGAGTTTCAAGAATCAAATATTTTCTTAAGTCCATAAAAACACCAGTGTCGTAGGTATGGGGGGTTTTAAGTAACACTAAGAACAGTCTATAAATATTTAAAGAGAACATTGTGTACATAAACCTGACCTTTGCTGTCAAACCAATATAATCGATTGAGTTGAAAGTTAATTGAAAGAAGAAATTTATGAAATTGGGGTTAATATTATGAATAGGAGGAACCGATCAATCAATTTATAATCTCTTTATTTTGATAAAGTAAAATACTTTGATTTAAGGAAAACTATGACTACTGAACTGCTCTACGGCGGGTGAGGTAGGACTTTCCAACGAAGTGTTTCCAACATACATGTGGTTACTTTGTCATGTCCATCCGGAAATTGCGGGTGTTTTTCTTGCAATGCTCAGCTCAATGGTCATCTGAATACCTCCCACGTGATGGTCACGTCGTCGCCTCAACAGCTATCATCATCACGTTTTTACCACTATTTAATCTTCCCCTTGTAACAGTAGCCTCTTCATTCCCCCAATCCAAGTAATCTCTGTGTTCTCTATTTCCTCAATTTCCCAAAACAAACCAAAATTCCACAAAACAAACACAATAAACCAAACCTCAATAGATTTGTTTTAAAACCACCATAAATCCACTTTTCCAACAATATGTCCCGAACGAACATGAAATCCTCGCCGACGAAATCAAAATCGCTGAAACTTTTCTACAAGCAGTTCCATGTCAGCCACACAATTACCTCAGAGCACGTTGACTTGGCTCTGCATGCCCAGTTCGGAGTTTCCGGACAGCCCAGTGTACCCCACCAGAGCCCTGAACCAATTGTTGATCCACCAAAAGGCGCCGCCACACCGAAGACGAACTCGA
Source organism: Phorticella flavipennis (assembly GCA_037040045.1). NCBI lineage: Eukaryota > Metazoa > Arthropoda > Insecta > Diptera > Drosophilidae > Phorticella > Phorticella flavipennis. The sequence goes on along the minus strand of JBANCY010000217.1, from coordinate 30,149 downwards.
GTTGGCGTCATCTGAAGCACATGCTGTCACATTCCCTCGTCCAGTGTAGCGTGCGCCTTGCGGCTGGCTTTGGATTGAGTCGTCAGCGGACCAACTGGTATAAGAAATGCTGGAATACTCCCGTAAGGCTTTCCCGGAAAGCAAAGACACTGTCAGACACACTATCCACAGTCGACAAAAGTTGTCAAACAAGCCAATTGAGTGGCTTAGGAACTGTCTGGTACGATATTAAAGAAATACAGAACTAAAACCATAGACTAATTTCATCTAAAATTCAAGGTATTCTTAATTCTGATTAAATGCATAACTAATTTTACAATCTGATCCAGAGCAGTTTTACTTCTTAGAAATTTTCATTCAAGTTCCCTGAAGTTGAACTGAAAGAAGCTTTTGATGCTGTTTTTATCTGTTGGTTTCTTTCCCGATCACTCTATAAACATATTGTCCATGACTTCGTAGTTATTAATTGGGAAGGAAGGAAAACGTATGTCATGCTCTCGACATGGGTGTGGTTTGAACCCTCGATGTCTTGTTTGGCGAAGCTCCTGCATACGTATAGAATTCACAAAAATTAAATTTTCAAATAAATCAATTCCCCCCATTTCCTTACCAACCTCAATCCCTATGCCATACACGCCACTGCCCCCACGCATATACAAATAACTCTCTGGGAAAAGCCCCCCATGGGAAAACCTCAACCGACTTTGTTGACACAGCGACAGGCAAATGGGGTCGTTTTTGTGCCGTTCGGCTTAAATCCACCTAAGCTCTCCCCTTTGGTATACCTTGGGTCTACCCTAACCAAACCCTATCACATTAATTCTTAATTGGTTTTGTTTTTATTTTTTTGAGTGCACTCACTTCACTCATTCGATTCTTTCGATTCATCCGAGTCGTTGCACGTTGCCGGATTATTGTCGCGTGCGAATTGGGTAACAAATTCTGGTCATTCGCCTGTGAAATCCAGTTTGGAACACACTCTCCAGTTGTCTTAGTGTAATGCCTAAATACTCATTTCAAGGTCCAAATTGATATCCACATTAACCAAAATTAAATTTTTTTATATCAACCCATTAACTGTTTGGTTTTGACCAAATTACCAAATGACCAACTGACTGACTCATCAGTCAAACACAGTTTTCTCAGTTTTTCATATTATAGCTTGAAATGCTTTGAAAACTGAGCTTTATTTTCATAACTGATAACTAAAGTCATCTATAGCAAAAATAATGGATCACTTTTTACTAGACCATTACAGACCGATCCAATTTCGAAAAAATGTGAAATCTTTAATGAGCCGAAGAGAATGCTATCTTATTTATTTTGGTTTTTTAGAATAAGATAGAAAATATGTACTGAAGGATTTCTGATGTGACGATGATACCAATTCGGTTGGGAAACCGTAAAAAACATAGAATTTGAACTAATTCTTCGCGCCAATTCTTTCATCAAAAGTTTTATGAATTTCTACCAAACTTTGTATATAATATGTTTGACTGACATTGGTCCAGCTTTTGTAATAGCTAATCTTTAAGCTAAAGACTACTAGCTTTCCAATGATTATATCTTTTAGGGTTTGTTGGAGGCGTGTTGACACATCCAGCCCATCATTGTACCAATTTTTGAGCTCTTTCGAGTAATTAACAAAAACTTAACAAATTATCGAAACTTTCAAATCAGTTCCAATAAGATGATTTCAGCTTAAGATATGCATATGATTTCAGAGCTGATTCTGGTTTTATGAACAGGCGGATGTGTTTTCAAGGCAACATCAATCAGTTGGCAATGCAATTTGTTTAATTTTTTATTTTTCAAAACTTAATAAATATCATAAATAATACTTATATTATATATACAGAGAGGTATATGAATTAAGGAACTAATAAAATAAAAAAAAAACTATTTCTTAAAGCAAATATTTCCCCCTTTGTGTTGCATATTGAAAATTTTTACTCGCAATCAGCAAAATGCCACTGCCTTTGGCATAGTGATAAGCGCACTTCTCCGTGCAGTTCCTAACCCACTTGCGGGAAGGGGTCCTGCCTGCCGCCTCAACTAAGATACTTTGGGTACAGCCGACAGCAACGACTTTTTTCCAATGTTTTTCAGTTTTTCCCATGTTTTGACTATTTTGTAACTGGCGGCGGCGGCGGCGCTAAACCACCCCATTTAGAAGATGATGAGGATGATGCGAACGATGAGGATGTTGATAATAATGATGATGATGATGTTGTTGGTTTTGTTGTTGCCGTCGTTGCGCCTAGTCAAAGTTTTTCAACCCTCTGTGTGCTCTTCCTGGAACTGGGTGAATGCACTCTGCGGCCTGCGTCCCAGTCAACCCCCAACTTGAGTCGCTGCAGTCGTCTCCAGTCTGCGCTGACTTTGGGCTTGTTGCTCTCGTTAGAACGATTTCATTTAATTAACTTGCCCCCAATCTCTATCCCAAACCCAAACCCAAACCCAGTCCCAACCCTTACCCACTCGCTACCCGCTCAGTCCTGCCAATCGCCTCTTATCAGGTCAGCCGCCTTCTCACCGATCATAAAAGCCGCCGCATTTGTATGTGCCGTGGGTGGCACTGGGATGATGCTGGTGTCCACCACTCGCAGACGCCGCATGCCATGTACCCGCAGCTGTGGGCTCACCACAGCGCTGGGATCACTGGCAGGTCCCATGCGACAGGTGGCCACTTGATGATGCAGCGTATAGGACATGGTGCGTATGGAGCAGCGCCAATAGTCGTCCGAGGCAAACACATAGTTCTCACAACCCGGCACTGGGCGATCCAAGAGTCTTGCTCCTATGGCCTGCAGTGCTGGCATCTTTGATATGCGTATTGTCTCCTTGATGCCATCCAGCAAATACTCCACGTCCTCCTCCTCTATAAAGTATTTGGGATCAATTTTGGGCCAGGTAAAGGGATCACGATTATGCAGCCATAGTCTGCCCACGGATTTGGGATGAAATTGCATCACCAACAGCGTAAAGTGATCCTGTTGCGCCAGCTCCAGTGGCCTGTAGAGCGTCTCATATATCTCATCCTTAAAGTTGGCGCCTTGCTTAAGTGCTGTGCCTTCATCGCTTGCCAGGCTGCCGGCCACCTGTATTACCTCAATATCCGGCCAGTCCTTGGGCAGTGTGGAGCGTGGCGACTTGAGAAAGGCCAACACCTCCACCCCGCCAATAGAACTGAGGCGTGTTGACGGGTTGCCGGCCAGCAAAAAGGACACCATGTCGCCAATTGACACACGTGTTGGATACTGCGTCTGGCCCGTGGTGTTGGTCACAAAGGTGGGTCCAAAGTGGCACATGTGATCGTAGAGCAGTTTGCCCACCGGCAGGGCCTGCACCAGCGGCACACCGATGGCTTTTAGATTATCTGCCGGTCCAATGCCCGAGAGCATCAGCAGCTGCGGCGAATTGAAGGATCCGGCCGACAGTATGACTTCCCGTCGTGCCTTGAATGTGTACTTCTTTCGCTTGTAGACGAACTCCACGCCCTGTGCCGACTTGGTGGCTTCATCGATGAGCACGCGGGTGACACGCGAAAAGGCAAAGATGTGCAGATTGGGTCGCACGTTGCGCACGGGCTTTATGTAAGCGGAGAAGGCGCTATGGCGACGTCCATTGCGTGTGGTGGCCTGCACATAGGACACGCCCAGCTGGGATTGACCATTGTAGTCGGTCCTTGGATGTCCTGCCTGCACGCTCGCTGCGACAAAGGCATGCGCCAACTGTGTTCTGAAACGCACATCCTCCACGCTGAGTGGACCGCTGTGATTGTGATATGGCGACTGCTCCAATCCCTGCAGCTGGGCGGATTCGCTGCGCAGGAAATAGGGCAGGACCTCCGCATAGCTCCAGCCTACATTGCCGCGCTCGGCCCAAGTGTCGAAGTCTCGCCGGTTGCCGCGATTGTAGATCATAAAATTGATGGCGCTGGTGCCGCCCAAGACCTTGCCCCGTGGCTGTGCGCACTCCTGGTTGTACATGCCACGACATGCCAGACGTTGCGGCACCGAGCGATAGTTCCAGTTGGAGGCCGTCAGCTGCAGGTGACCCGCTAGAACTGGTGTCAAATGTGCCAGATTCTCGACGCCGCCAGCTTCAATGAGCGCCACACGCCAGTTGGGATTCTCAGAGAGACGCGCCGCCAAGGTGCAGCCAGCGGCTCCGGCGCCAACCACAATGAAATCATAGCTTGCCCCTTGTTGGGGCACTGCAAGTGGGTCAAAAGTTGCATAAAGTGTTTGCTGTGGCTGTCTCCATGAACTACCTACCATTGGGACGCGCCACCTGCTCCAGCACATTGAACAATCCCAGTTGCTGCAGCTGCTCCAGCAGGCGCTCATTAGCTGCGGCGGAGGCCAAAAAAAGCGTTGTGAGCAGCAACAGTCGATACATTTTACTGATGCCCCCAACTCGGGGGATAAACGCTTATAAGTGCGTCCAGAGTTGTGAGAGGTCTCCCAATGCCATTAGGTTTACTCAAGTGCAACCAAAAAACTGAGGGCGTTCAGCACACCTGCTCAGATACCCCGCACCTGTGCCAAATGTGGTTCAAACGCAGCGACGAGCATCTCGATTTGGAGCGAGTTTTTGCAACGCAAAATTTGCAAAGGGGGGACAGTATATTTTGGGGGAATCCAAGGGCTTATTTGAGTTGGGAAATTTTTGAAGGGAGGAGGGATAATTTATGCTTAGCTGGTTAAAAAGGAGAGATGTGATATGATGGTGTGGTATTTTTGGGCAGAATGGGGAGGTCTTTAAGGAATGATGATGATGACATGATAAGATTTGGTAGAAAAGGAAGATACCTTGAAGTTTGACTTGCAAATAAGGTTTATGAATCAAATACGATGACGGAGAGATTGTCAACAAATTTTCGGCAAGGAAAGTAGACAACTCTATGTAATGTACAGATTATAGGACATCTGTCTGATGGACAGAATAAGGAAAAACTCTTTTGAATGAAGAATTGAACTCTATGTGATTTTGATGAAATAAAATATTTTAATTAGGGAAATAGGGTAAAAGGCGAAAAAACTTTTAGGAAGAAAAAAGGGGAGGAGTTTTAAGGATGCTTTACTGTCTCATTAAAATTCCATTTCCATCTACTGCAAAAATTCAAAAACAAATTTGAAAATAAAAGTGTTTTATGTAAAAAGCAATTCCTGTCCTTAGAAGTGTCCCATAGATGATGGACAGTGAGAAATACGTAGAAATGTGTGCTAATTTATGTATTCGGTGGATTATTGAGTTTCTACTCTTTGGAGTCATTACTGATGGGGTCCAAAAGAAGAGAAGATACTTCTTAGAAAAAGTAGTAGAATTTGACTTGAATATTTGTATTCACCAAATTTGCAGCGAAAGCTCAAAAATATAGAGTAATATCTCAAATATGATAGAGTTTTGTGAGAGATCTCTTGATGGAAAAGAAATGTGGTTCGATCTTTTCTCCGAAATGGGTTGATAGTTTGAGATTTATAGAAACTAATTTAGCGAAATTTTGGGCAGTGATAAAATAAGATCAAATGAGCTTACAAAGAGCTGAACGAGAACAGGAAGTTAAGATATGCCATAAAATTCGTGAGAAACTGTCAGTCGAAAGCTTATTTAATAAGCTATTGTTGTTTTATTTGTTTTTTATACTTTTGTTTTCTTACAATGAAAATATAAAAATCCACAAATGTATTGCTATAATTTACTTATGATAGTTATAAATTAAAAAAAAATAGTAGGGTATTCTTACCGTGTACCCCGCAGTGTCTAATTGTCTCATTATTTTTAGTGTTTCTCGCACTTTTAATTTTAGCACGGGTCGTTTAACTTATGAAACTCTACCCGAAATTCACAAAGTCGGATAATGTCTATTGATCTCGTTTAACTTTCGGCCGTGTGCTCAAAACCCGTTAGACTCGTTCCTCATTCTTCACACTTTCGTTTCGTATTTTATTGACCCATTTACATATCTCAAATGGCGAATACCATAAAGTGATCCAGTAAATCAATGTCCCTTCTTGATACCAACTTCCCAACCTGCCAACTTCCCATCTCAACTTCAACTTCAGTTGGAGTTCTGCTCCCAATCGGCTCGTATCAGGTCAGCCGCCTTCTCACCGATCATAAAAGCCGCCGCATTTGTATGTGCCGTGGGTGGCACTGGGATGATGCTGGTGTCCACCACTCGCAGACGCCGCATGCCATGTACCCGCAGCTGTGGGCTCACCACAGCGCTGGCATCACTGGCAGGACCCATGCGACAGGTGGCCACCTGATGATGCAGCGTATAGGACATGGTGCGTATGGAGCAGCGCCAATACTCATCGGAGGCAAACTCATAGCTCTCACAGCCTGGCACTGGGCGATCCATGAGCTTTGTGCCAATTGCCTGTAATGCTGGCATTTTTGTTATCCGTATCGACTCTTTGATACCCTGCAAAATCTGCTCCACATCATCTTTGACGGTAAAGTACTTAGGATCAATGCGTGGCCATTCGAGCGGATTGCGATTGTGCAGCCACAGTCTGCCCACGGATTTTGGCTTGAAGTGCATCACCAGGAAACTAAAATGATCCTGATGACTTAACTCCAGATGGCGATACATTTTATCATAGATCTCGTCCTTGAAGTTGGCGCCACGCTTGAGTCCAGTGCGTTCGTCGCTCGCCAAGCTGCCTGCCACTTGTATAAGCTCGATATCGGGCTGAGCCGGTGACTTGTCGCCACCGGGCACCTTTATGAAGGTAAGCGTCTCGACGCCACCGATGCTGGACAAACTCAAGTCGGGTCTGCCTAAGAGGAATTCGGTAACTGCCGTTGGCGTCACAACGGTGGGCAGGAAGAGTGTCTGCCCCGTAGTGTTGGTCACAAAGGTGGGTCCAAAGTGGCACATGTGATCGTAGAGCAGCTTGCCCACCGGCAGGGCCTGCACCAGCGGCACACCAATGGCCTTTAGATTATCTGCCGGTCCAATGCCCGATAGCATCAGCAGCTGCGGCGAATTGAATGCACCCGCCGAGAGTATGACCTCCTTGCGTGCACGCACCGTATACTTTCTACCCAGATGGGTCAGTTCTATGCCATAGGCCGACTTGGTGGCCTGATCGATGAGCACACGGCTGACCCGGGCGTTGGCCAAAATGTGCAGATTCTTGCGTTGCGCACGCACCGGCTCTATGTAGGCACGGAAGGCGCTGTGTCGCCGACCCTTTAGCGTTGTGGCCTGCACATAGGATACGCCCAGTTGGGACTCACCGTTGTAGTCCGTGCGTTTGTGTCCCGCCTGCTGTGCCGCCTTGAGATAGGCATGTGCCAAATGCGTGCGAAAGCGTACATCCTCCACGTTGAGTGGTCCGCTGTGATTATGATATGGGGAGTGTTCCAAACCCTGCAGCTGGGCGGATTCGCTGCGCAGAAAATAGGGCAAGACCTCCGCATAGCTCCAGCCTGGATTGCCGCGATCGGCCCAAGTGTCAAAATCTCGGCGGTTGCCGCGATTGTAGATCATAAAATTGATGGAGCTGGTGCCGCCCAAGACCTTGCCACGCGGCAGATTGCAACGCTTGTCGTACATGCCATGGCAGGCCAGACGCTGTGGCTCCGATTGATAATTCCAATTGGAGGCGGTGAGCTGCATCATCGGCGCCATGGCTGGTATCAGATGCATTAAGTTCTCCACGCCGCCAGCCTCAACGAGAAAAACATTCCAGTTGGGATTCTCTGAGAGACGCGCAGCCAAGGTGCAACCAGCGGCACCGCCGCCAACGACAATGAAATCATAATTGACACGCGGCACTGTGGGTCAGGAGTGGGACATCTTAGCAAAGGGTGACAAATTGAACAATTAGAGGGTATACTTACAATCGGTATAACGCTGCAAATTGACCAAATTGCCCAAACCCAGACGACGCACTAGCTCAATGGGATCTGGATTAGGTGTTGAAGGTCTTTGTGCTGTGGTCAATTGGAGAAGGAGTGTGTCCAGTAGGAGTAGCAGTAGAAGTAGCCGGTTCAGCATTGTTATCGTCGTCTTCGTCATCATCGAGGAACGCAGAACCGTTCACTAGGCCTGAACGCCGACGACTGTGCCAGTGAAATTTGGCCCATGCTCCATTTGAATACTTCTAGCGCACAGTGGGACCAAATGATTGAAACTGACTGAACATAATTATGTTAAATTATGTAAAAATGTTAAGAAATTGACGTCATTTTGGGATCAATTGCCACTTAATTATGCGTATTTTTGCTAATTTTATTTCATTTTCTCTTCCCTTTAACAGAATTATGAACTGTTTATGAGAATTTGCATAAAATTTTAGCTTCCCAATTTTCATGCAAATTCGCAAAATCGCTTTAAGCTTATCTTGAAATTTGCATTTTGTAGCAATTTTCAGGCCAAGCATATTTTTATTAAAAATTTTCATCACGTCTGACACACTGTGCAGCGTCATGGCTTCAATACGTTTTGGTGTCTCCGATCAAGCTCTTCTCTTCTCATCTTATCTCATCTACCTCTACTCTCTGTTTTTATTTGGGTTCAACGCATCTTATTGACAACTCTCGGCCTATTAACACTTTCTGTCTACCTTTATCTTTGGCTTATTTATACATTTCTATGCCATTTTTATACCCTGTGAAGGATTGAAAGTAGGCAACAACGACTCAATAAAGTGTATATATTTTATTTTAAAGCTTCAACAGTCGATGTCACGTCAGATATGTCCGACTGTCCAATCGTTTCTCCGTCTGTTTAAACACCCCCAACTTGAAGACACAACTGATCTAGAGATCCATTACAGTTTACCTATTATTCAGTTCAAATGTGGCATTAGAATCAACAAATTTGGTACAGAGATATATTACCAAGCATGAGACACATAACATTTTTGGAATACGCCCCCTGTTTCCCCGTAAAAGTAAAAATCGAAAACAGTTTGAAATTCTGGAAAGTCCATTTTAATATTTATTATACATACATAAGTAACCCCTATATATCTTATCTGAAAATTGCATTAGGATTTGACAACAACTTTAAAAGATATTGAGGATTTAATTTTATACTCTGTGTAATGGGTATATCATATTGCTACTCTCTGGAGCTTTTGTTTCTTGTTTTCTTTTGCCATTTTGCCTTTGGCCAGACAGTTGTCATTAAGCCGGCTTCTTGATTTTGTTTCTGTTTCGTTGATTCCCGGCTCGGATTCTGTTTCTGGTTTCAAGCAGTTGCCACTTTCAGCGGGTTAACGTCAAACCGTTAACAGCGGAAACTATAAACACTTTTACAGGCAACAACCGCATCACTCGGAACTCTTGTAACGCTCTTGCACGCACCGCGCTTCAAAGGGGCTTCATCAGCCTCGGCCCAAAAGCCACCCCATAAAGTGTGCACATTTTATTATATATATCAACCGAGTGGATTTCTGTTTTTTTTTGTTTTTCAGTTTTTTTTTTAGAATTTCCCATGACAAAGTTGAAAGAAGAAAACATAATTACAAGCTGTGTAACAAAAAGAGGAAAATGTAAAAGAATTTAGTACCGCAGGTCAAATGCTCTAACTATTTTACGATACGATAAAATAAGCTCTTTCATAACTGTCTTTCCTACGTCTTTCAAGGGCTTATGGGATAACTTTCAAGATAATCGAATATGCAAATATCACTTATTTTTTTGAAGCACACAAGGAGATTAATTGATGTGTTCTTTGGGCACTCGTCATAATTTCCGTCCAATCTTCGATATTTTCATATATTATCGATAGTATCTATATGTCTGACACTGACACTATCGATACATCAAGTCAGCTCTATCAGCTCTCCAGTTTCACAGCTCAATCCGTCTTGATATCATTGGGCAATGTTCCCTCTTCTGCGCTCTCTTCGAAACTCTCCGAATTATCATACGGTTCTAGTCTAAAACTGTCGAACATCAAAATAGAGTTTGTGTTGATAAACAAGAAAAGTTCAATGAACGCGGAATCAAACAACTTTGCAAAAGTTGTCGCTAAAATTTTTAATACATAATTGATTAGAATTTTATTTTATTCATAAAAATCACTTAACTTTTTTGTCAATCAAAAAAGTTTGGAGCTACAAATAAGTTTTAACTTCTATATTGATTCATCACTCGTTTAAGAACTGATAGATTCAGAATTTTGGCAGAAATGTAACGGCAAAAGAATATATATTACTATATAGAACTAATTTCCTTTAGATACGATATATACTATTTGTATAATACACTTAAAAGTGCATCATATTTTATCATACAAATTATTAAAAACGTTCCAATTAATATTATTTGATCCTTTAGATCATTTTCATTTTGTATCATAAAAGAATCTTCAGAATATTTATTTAAGATTAACAGCTTAGGAGATCAAGAGATAACAATTTTGGATGATGTTAAAAATATTTTCATACCCCAAAAAATATTTTTTTTTGACTATAACAACCCTTTCGGGTCACAGCCTGAAGCACTTTTTTTAACTTTATTTCTAACTTCCTTCACTGAAGATCTTTTTTTTACGTGAGTGGATATTAAATCCTACGCCACAACCTAGTTTTTCTAGGAAGGTCATGCTAAGTATGAGTGGGACTCGAACCCACTGGCCCACTGAGGCCCCAAAAAATATATACATTTTAACAAAATTCTTTGAGAAACCCTAATTATATTTTCTGGATGAAAATATTATATAGAGTTTAATAAAAAACCACATATACCCGACGGGTTGATAGTGTATATAGTATATATGGCATTGTAATGCATTGTGTGCGGCATCATAAAACTTGCAGATTAAACGGCTTTTGACTGGCAGCAGCCACCCTGTGTCACCCTGTGCCGCCCAGTCGGGAGTGCGGCGACAACCCTGGCAACCGAGCTGCAATGCAGCGTAAGGCAAATAAACCCACTCAACGGTTGTGTACAATGGTTCACCACAGTTGGACATCCCTTGTATGTTTGTGTGAGTGTGTGGGTGTGTATGTGAAGGGGGGAGGGGCTGGGGTGCAGGGCAGCTGGGGGATGTTGCAGCATATTGAAAATAAGCATGCAATTGTGCTCCCCTCCCTCCCCCAACTCATCCATCCATGGCAACCACTTGTAAATCTGACAACTGGCAACTCGAACAATTTTGAGTGCCATGTTTTGGTCAGACAATTGACTCTGCTGGGCGGTCCGTCGTCTAGGCACCTGTACACCCTGTTGGACACTCACACACACACCCTGTAAGTCATGAATATTTGATGCTTTGATAATGAAAATAACGACTGTTTTCTGGCATGGGCTGCACTGTACTCAAACCCAGACTTTTCGGAAAGCGCCCGTCTACCTCTTGAATTTATGCAAATTTTTTTCTAATATTTTTATAGAAATTGAAAATTTCTTTTCTATGGCCCCAAAAAAAAGTTTTGTATACACCCCTGTAAAAATTTCGTAGCTTTGTAAGCTCAAAGAACTCTTTTTTAGCATACTTTTAAGCTTGGCTCGAATAATGCAACAAGCTCTTTGTCATCAGAAAAGCTTTATTTTGAGTATCAACCCGATGTTGACTTGAAATTTTCTACATCTAAATATAGCTGAATCAAGGTAAAGACACAACTTGTTGCTCTCATCTCAAATCTTGATAAAGAATTTGCGCTAAAATTAGAAACAAAACGTGCAAAAATGATAACTACTTTGGTTTTGCCTATGACGACTAGCGGATACGCTATAAATTTATTAAAAAATTATAGAGAAATGATTAGGAGTGATATACCGAATGCATTTTCTCAAACTTATATCGATGATATCTCAAAATCCGTTTCATCAACTGTTTGGAAATTTTAAGCATAGATTCAATAATGAATTCTCTATAGATGACTTTTGTTATCATAAATTTAAGATATTTTATTATCTATTGTTTCAACCAATCTTAAAAGTATCGCACCACTATATAATAAAGCTTTCATGCAACGAAAAGTTGGTTTTTGCCTATATTAACCATATTTTTAAAGCAATTGCTTTTAAATTTGACATATACTTAAGATTTTTTGTTATCTATTATTCTACCTAATTTTATAAAGATCTGGCGACTTCAACTCAAGTTTGCCTATATTTTCCATGTTTTTAAAGCTATTAAATTTAAATTTGACATACACTTAAGATCTTTTTTTTTTATCTATCGTTCCACTCAATTGAAAATAATGGGACCATTATATCATAAAGCTACCATACAACTGCATGCACCTAAAGCTATTGCTTTTAAATTTGGCACACTCTTACAATTTTTTACTATCCATTATTCCACCCAATTTTAAAAGTATGGAACCACTATATTATTGGGCTACATCAGTTATTGTATTTTACGTTTCTACGATGGGTTCGAAAAGGATATGAAATCTATGATTTGCTTAAGATAATGCTGCCTTACTGTTTCACTTACTAGCCAAAACAATATACCCTTCATTGCAATTTTGACTGAAACCCAAACACAAAGAATGTAGAATTTCGGTTTTCACCTAATTAAATTTATGGATCGTTTTGTATTGAAAAATTTTAATTCAGAAAGCTCAAAGATTTGGCTTAGTTTCTTAATTTCAGTTGTCTTCGTGTTCAAAAGCAGCTGCATGTCCAAACAGTAGACTCTATTGTCTGAAAAAATTAGAGGGTATGCGAAATCAAGTCAAATGTTATGATTTGAATGCCGCTGCTCGATAAACGTTTCCGCAACAATAAAAGCCGAGCAAAAGACAAAAAGCGAAGCATTTAATAAATCAAAATAGTTGCAAAGGCAATGAAATCTTTTGGAGATTTGGGCGAAATCTTGCAAGTTTTACGAATGTTATAAATGATGTTGTTGCTATTGCTATTGCCGTTGGTGTTGATTAGCATGAAAATTGCCTAGAAGAAACGGCTAAAGCTAAAGCTATAGCTAAAACAATGGCCAGTGAAATCAAATCACAGCTAAAGAAATGAAATGTTATTCAATGTCAATGCCAAAACGTGGCTAAATTTAAAGCCAAATTTCAAGCCAACTGCCGGCTGACGGTTCCGCACTTGTTCCAACGCCTAAAAACCAAACCCAAATTTGATTTTGATTATTAAAAAAAAAAAACAAAAAAAAGACGCCAAATTTGGCTTGTTGTAGCTGAAATACGCTTGCAAAATCATTGTGACAAATTTGGCTAGATTTTAGCTAATTTCTGCTCAGTTCATTAATATTATATAATATTATAATATTTGCCAATTGGCATTGTTTTCGCTTTTAGCCATTATTTTTGCAAGACTTTTGCTGCAAGTTCTTAAACAAGTTCTGTAAAAAATCCCAAACAGAAAAACCGGTTTGCAGAACCGCTAAAAACAAATATCACATAATTCTTTTTCTAAAATCTTATAAAAAAAAATCATATATTTATTATTATTGCCTAAAGTCTAAGCTTAAAAATTAAAATCAGTTCATTATATTATATTGTATATGACAGACAGATCCGGCAAGATCACTTAAATCTAGCTTAATAAAAACCTGATATGAAAGCTAAAAAATTCTACACAAAGATGTACTTCAGACCTTCAGATCTGCAGACCTCTGGCAGCTATTACTTGATATATCCATGATCTTGTTTAATCATATCGGCTGCCTTTTCGGCTATCATAAAGACCGGTCCATTCGGATGTCCGGACATAATTTCGGGCATAATGCTGGCATCGGCCACGCGCAGATTGCGTATGCCATGGACACGCAGGCGTGCATCGACCACAGCGGCTCTGTCCGACTTGGGACCCATTTTGGCAGTGCCGGAATAGTGGTAAATGGTGAAGGTAAAGTGACGCACATAGCAGGCCCAGTAGGCCCAGCTCTTGTAGGGATGCTGCTTGCAGGTGGGAATCTTGCGTTCCCACAACTTGCCATTGATGGCCTTCATGCCACGTTGATCCATCAGGCTGATGGCCTTTAGCAGGCCGCGCACGGAGATGTCCACATCGTAGGGATGTGCAAAGTAATTGGCATGTATCAGGGGATACTTGAAGGGGTCGCTGCTCTTGAGCATAATACGACCACGGCTCTTGGGACGCAAAATCATGGGAAATATCATGAAAGCGTTCAGGGATTTATCTTCGATTTCGGCAAAGAGCGCATCGTAGATGGATTTCTTCAGGCCAAAGGCACGGGATATTGCCGGATTGGAGGACATGGAACCGCCCACCATGAACAGCTCAATATCCGGCCAGCCATCCTCATCGCGTTCATGATCCAAATCCCAGAAGGCAATGGCCTCACAGCCACCAGGCGAACCATATGGTCCTTCACGGCGATTGAATCTGGTCAACCAGCTGGGATCGGCGAAATCCTCAAATTTCAAAGACGTGACATTTGTGGTGAACGTGACCGCTGGTGCAGTATGATCCTGCAGATTATAGCCCACAGCCAGATCCGCAATGGGCTTGATGCCCACCTCACGCAGATGTTTGGCAGGTCCCACGCCGGACAACATGAGCAATTGCGGGGTATTGATGGCGCCCGCCGAGACGATGACCTCCTTGCGTGCCAACACCTTCTGCATGCGTCCATCTGTCTGCACCATAATGCCATAGGCGGTCTTGGTTTGTGGATCGATGAGGACGCGGGTAACCAGCGCATTCTTCTTGACGTGCAGATTGGGACGTTTGCCCTTGATGGGATACAAATAGGAACGATTGGAGCTCCAGCGTGTTGAGTTGCGTGTGGTTGTGTGCAGGAAGGCAACGCCATTTTGTATGCGTCCATTGTAGTCCCGGTACTTGAGGCCATCCTGCTGTGCAGCCTCTACGAAGGCCTGTGAAATCTGGGAACGCCAATTGACATAGCTAATCTTGACAGGACCATCGCGGCCCACCATATCCTCCTCGGCATCGGGCACACTGCTGCCCTCGTATTTCTTGAAATATGGCAGGACATCCTTCCAGCTCCAGCCCGGATTGCCCAGCTCAGCCCAGCGATCGTAATCCCGGCGATTGCCACGCGTATACATCATATAGTTGAGCACACTGCTGCCACCCATGACCTTGCCTCTGGGCCAGTTGCAACGATTGTTATTCATGGCCAGACAGGCGTGATCCGAGGGTTGTGTGCGATATTTCCAATTCATTTCGCCCAATTGCAAGAAATGCGCCACAATTGGTACATCCATTATAAGACGTTCGGGTCCGCCTGCCTCTAGAAGCAGTACCTTCCACTTGGGATTCTCGGAAAGGCGTGCGGCCAGGGCGCAACCCGCTGTGCCGGCGCCGACGACAATGAAATCATATTCGCTCTCCAGCTGCACGGTATTATCATAATTCTCCAGATCCACATCGTTTTGACCGCGACGCAAAAACTCAATGGTCTCCAGCAGCACATTGCTGCTGGTGTCCTGGGCCCGGACGATAGTGCCAATGGCCATTAGCCAGAGAAGCCATAAATGACATTTGCTGGACATTTTGCACTTTTCACGCACAAAAACACAGAAAAAAAAATGAGGTAAAACACGCAAAGAATTTGAAACCGAAAGTTCTATTGGTTTTTTTTTTTTTTTTGGTAGACTGGTTTTTTTTTTTTGGGGTTCTCGCGACGTCGTGTGGTGGGCCCCGTGCCGTGTTGGATGTGCCCAATCGAACTCGTAACTCGCAATGCTGGCCAAGTTCAATTTAATATTAAATATAAGCGCCAAAGATCGTTGATTTTGCGAATCTTTTCGGCTGCCGGCGAGCGCTTCGTTAACGTTCGTTTCGGCTCGTTTCGTAACTGGGCAAGAATCTTCAGCGTAGACAGACAGCCGGACGGACAGCTGGACGGACAGCTGGACGGACAGCCGGACGGACAGGTGGACGGACGGACGTACAGCAGCCGCAGCATGACTCTGCACACGTTCACACAAAAAATTGATAGAGCATTTTGTATTTTTCTTCTTCTTCTGCCTCTGCTTCTGCCTCTGCCTCGGTTTGGTCTCGAACTGACATTGACTTGAGCTGATCATTCACACGATCAGCTCGACGACGATCATTGACCAAATTGCGGAAGCTATAGCTAAAGAAAGAAACCAAAACAAGACTTGAAAACCGTTCGATAGCTACTTTAAAATAACCTTTTAAAGGGCCATTCTGCTAGGGCTAGTTTCACTGGTTGATCTTCACTGCGATCGTTTGATCGATCCGATCTTTCCGATCGATGCGGAAGACGTTCGACACGCGCACAAATCAATTTTATTACCAGTAATATGTCAACCGCTGCAACGTGCTGCATTACATATAATATCATATCAGATCAGATCGTATCGTGGCATATCATAAAATAAAATGTCTCGTTACCGTTCGTAAATCGTTTAGCGTTTCGTCTCGTTGAGCTTCCCAAGGCGCGTCACAGGCACATTTTCAAGTTCAGGCATATCAATGGGGCTTCCCGCTTTTCGCGTTATTACTTTTTTTCCGCCCAACTAACTCCATTAAAAATAATGCATTATAGATTTACCGTAACCAAGCTTTTTTTTTACCCAGTATTCGGTCCCCTTAAAAAAATATATAGGTATTCTATATAATTCAATTTTGGATCGTGATTCTCTCGAAACATCATCTCCAAAAGCGGTGTTCACGATTTCTCAGAAGTTAATGAAGCAATCTTATTCAAATTTCGAATGGGGTTTTTTCGATTACAACTAATTTTCCCAATTTGATTTGTGATATAAATCAGTCCTGAAAACATACTGTTTTGTTTGGGGCTTCACATTTTTCCGGAAGGTGATGAAACGTGCATAACAGCCACAGTTGTTATACTAGAGCTAGGAAATTTGGTATGTAGGTGCCCATAGATTCTATACATCTTTCGAACCTTTCACTTTTTCAATGAAATGCTTTGAATTTTTCGCATTTAACACTTTTAACTCTTTAATACCAAAAATTGGCGAAACTTGGTCGTTTTTATTTCGAAAAAAAAACCATATTGTCAAACTAGAACTATTCTGAGAGTATTTGCTTGTCCAATAGCTTGTCATATAGATGCCTGATGCCTTAACTGGCCCATAAATGATAGCCCCAAGCGAGAGTTTGCCCACGTGTCGAATGCAGGTTTTATTTGGTAGTTAAACTTTTACGACTGAACTTAATAATCACGTTCGTGTACAATGTACAACACTTAAAACTAATTAATTATATTAATAATTACAACGTTTATGTTATGAAAATCATATGATTTATGGTCTATGAATTATTCAGAATGAAAAATTAGTAAAAGCTACGCGAAGATTAGAACCGATATTCCAGTTTGAAATTTTTACCTAGAGTATAATTTCTTTTATTCCAAATCGGTTGAATAACTATATAAATGCAACTTGCAATCATCTGAAATAAATGTTACGGAAATTACACAATCTGAGGGCTGTCATAGCTGGGAGAGCGGGTAATTAAAGCCCAATATTATTATCGGTCAACGATTCAATCAAGTTGTGATCAAACATTTAAATATGGTTTAACATTAAGCAAAAACAAGTAGGGCACGCTGATTATTAATACTCTATTTGAAGCCTTGTGTGTATTATATAGAAACATTGTATATCATAATAGTATGATCTTTATTAGTTCGATCAATTTGAAATTTGGTGGCGCGATAGATAATAAAGAAACTAAAATGTGTGCGAAAAGGAAATTCAATAGCTTGAAAATTATGGAAAATATGAATAACTTAGGATGGCTATATGATGTAGTGGTTCAATCGTTTTGAAATTTAGTGGAACGTTCGATAATAGAGAAATTAGTGGTCTGATATGACCGTATCCGACAAACGTGGGCCTCATGTGCATTACACAGTATGTGTGAGACTTTTAATGCCTAACAAACTTTTGACCAAAATCAGGGTGAATATACTAATTTGCTCGAAAATAGTTTGTCTGGGGAAAAAGTAATCCATTCTAAAAAATTTTCAGTTTTTCTTTGAGCCATTTTGGTTATATCATTCTTTTCTTCCAAAAGATTTGTCTTCCCTAGTATTGATACTATATACTGTTACTTATTTTAGAAGCCGATCCTTAAAGGCGCGTTTTAAAAATATTTTGTATTAAAAATAATTAATATCTCCATATAACACTCTAAAATTCCCTCGACTTGGCAGCATTTGATCTAAGCAAATCGAAATCCTCCTT
The DNA here is from genome assembly GCA_037040045.1 of Phorticella flavipennis. Classification (NCBI taxonomy): domain Eukaryota; kingdom Metazoa; phylum Arthropoda; class Insecta; order Diptera; family Drosophilidae; genus Phorticella; species Phorticella flavipennis. The sequence goes on along the minus strand of JBANCY010000217.1, from coordinate 12,024 downwards.
TTGCGCAGTGTCTTTGGGTTTCTGACTCGCCCTGCCTCATCCTCATCGACGTCTAGAAATAGTTATTATCCTCTTTGATCATGTCAGCCGCTTTCTCGGCTATTAAAAATACCGGTCCATTGGGATGTCCCGCCACCAGATATGGCATAATGCTGGCATCCACCACACGCAGCCCCCGGATGCCATGTACACGCAGTCGGGCATCCACAACGGCGTTGGGGTCACTTTTGGGGCCCATCTTGGCGGTGCCCGAATAATGATAAATCGTGAAGGTAAAATGACGGGCATAGCATTCCCAGTAGGCGCGACTGAGCCACGCATGTTGCTCGCAGCCCGGCAACGGTTTCTGGAGCAGACGTGCGTCGATGGCCCGCATGGCGGGCTGTTCCATCAGGCTGAGCACCTTCTGTGTGCCACGCACTAATATATCCAGATCATATGGATCCGAAAAGTAGTTGGCATAGATCAATGGATGCTGCAGAGGATTGCGACTCTGCAACTTGATGCGACCACGACTCCTGGCACGTAATATCATAGGTGAAACCATGAAAGCATTCTGTCCTTTGGCCTCCAGTTCACCAAAGATGGCATCATAAGTCTTCTTCTTGAGACCAAAGGCCAGGCGAAGTGCGGAATTAAAGTGCAGGCTGCTGCCCACCATAAAGATCTCCAGATCCGGCCAGCCATACTGAGCTGCCAGCTCATCCAGAGCATAGAATGAAATAGCCTCCACACCGCCTGGTATGCGCAGCAGGCCGCGTCCACGTAGAAAATTACCCAGGGCATCGCTGCTCAGCATTTGACTTAGATGAAAGGACGTGGCATTGCAGGTGAAGGTTATGGCTGGCGCCACATGATCCTGCAGATTGTAGCCCACAGCCAGATCCGCAATGGGTTTGATGCCCAACTCACGCAGATGCTGGGAAGGTCCCACGCCGGACAACATCAGTAATTGCGGCGTATTGATAGCGCCAGCTGATAGGATGACCTCTTTGCGAGCCAACACCTTCTGCATGCGTCCCTGCGACTGAAAGCGTATGCCATACGCCAGTTTCTTGACAGGATCGATGAGCACGCGTGTGACCAACGCGTATTTCTTGACATGTAGATTGGGTCGCCTGCCCTTGATGGGATATAAATAGGCGCGATTGGAGCTCCAACGTGTATCATTCGCTACATTCGCCTGTAGGAAGGACACGCCCAGCTGCGACTGCCCATTGTAGTCGTTTTGCGGGAGACCAGCCTGCTCCGAGGCCCTGATAAAAGCCTCAGCAATGGTAGTGTGTTCCGTGGCATAGCTAATCTTCACTGGACCACTGCGACCGGGCCGCGCATGACCCGCATTCGTATCCGGTATGAGTGAACCTTCGTACTTGCGAAAATAGGGCAGGAGATCCTCATAGCTCCAGCCGGGATTGCCCAGTTGCGCCCATTGATCGTAATCGTGACGATTGCCACGCGTGTACATCATATAGTTGAGCACACTGCTGCCACCCATAACCTTGCCCCGAGGCCAGTTGCAGCGATTGTCCTGCATGGCCAGACAGTAGCTATTGGAGGGTTCTGTGCGATATTTCCAGTTCATTTCACCCAATTGCAAATAGTGTGCCGCTATGGGCATATCCATGGCATAGTTTTCGGGTCCACCTGCCTCCAGGAGCAGCACCTGCCATTTGGGATTCTCGGAGAGACGCGCTGCCAAAGCACAGCCCGCCGTGCCGGCGCCCACAACAATAAAATCATATTCACTGCGCAGCGAATGTAGTTCATCCATAGCCTCCAGATCCGTTTGATGTTGGCCACGTCGCAGCAGTTCCAGCGCATCGAACAAAGCATTGCCATAATAACTCTGAGCAAGTGCAGCTTCAAGCAGAAAATGCATCCCGAGCAGCAGCACGGGCAGCAGCTCGGGAACCCGACATATCGATGGCATAGTTCGACGAGAATTAATCGAAACCGACGCTCGAATCGTTTGCAAATGACTGAAGCGTCGTCGTCGTCGTCGAGAGGTCTGAACGGTGTGATACGAGATCGAGATCTCTAACTCTGCTTAAAGGAAATTTAATAGACAGATCCAACGTTTCGGTGTGTGCGCTCTGAATGTGCTCGTAATTCTGTTATACAGTTGGTTAATAATAGTCTCCGATTCTGGGGTCTACAGTCTGTTAATAGACGTGGAAAATGAAAATCAAATAAATGCCATTAATGAAGGGTCCAACTGATTGATAGCATCTGGTAATGTTCGATTAATGATTCGACAGAACAAACTGGATGTCAATTATGAGATTTACACGATTTTAATGAGATAATTAAATTGGGGAACTGCTTATTAGCAGAGAGTTGAAGAGAGAGTGAAATGTGCCGACTGTTTCTCAGTTTAATTGCAGCTTTTGAACTTTGGTTCGGACAATACTTTGGCTATACGCAAACTGACTCAATTGGTAACATTTGTATACTCTTTTTTTGACAGAAAATTTCGGCACATTTAACTCAACGATTTTGGGCATTATAAAGCGACGAAAACAGCTTATTACAGCATTTTGCCATGAAATTTTAATTTTTCCCATATGTCGCTTGTCTTTTAAGCTATTGCATTTAAATTTTGGGCACCCTTGTATTAACTTATTATCCTTAGTTCTACCAAATTTCAAAAGTATCTGTCGGTAAACACAAAAGTTCTGCACCATTTTCATGCATCTTTTATTCATGCGCAAGTTTTCGCAGCGCGACTGGACCGCACTGTATTGGTCCAACTCTTTTCGTTGCAGAGATCATGTTATCATCTGTGATATTTAAGTTTGTCCATATATCGCATATTTTTTAAGCTAGGCTATTTAAATTTTAAATACACTTGGAATAACTTATTATTCATAGTTCGAGCAAATTTCAGAAGGATCTGTCTGAAATTCTAGATCTTCTTTGTCTATTACTTTGATACAAACTGTCGCAGCGCGGCTGAACTAATAAAAAAATTGCCGTGTCGGGCCAGAAAGGACATTCTAAAAGTGCTGCGGGTTCAGGTCCCTTGAACAAAATCCCAATAAAAGTTAATTCTTCGAGATCCCAGAACAAAAACAATCAACTTCATATGCATTATGGCCAAATTTGCCAAATCAATTTAATCGGCTTTGAGAGCATATTTCATTTTGGATGAATTTAGTCTATAGTTTTCTCTGTTTTTGTTTTTAGTCTCGTATTGCAGCTCCTTATGATATATTGCCTCACGCTAAGCCGCCGATTCGCTACGCTGGGCATCTATGGTCCGCTTTGCACTCTGTGTCAGATAGTTCGCCCGACGGGTTTGCTCAACGGGTGTATTCCAGTAGTCCTTGTACCAGTTGGTCGGCTGACGACTGAATCCGAAGCCAACAGCAAGGCGCACGCTGTAGTGTAGCAGGGACCGTGACAGGATGTGCCTCAGACGATTCCAACGTGAGTTCGCCTTGGGCGTGGACGCCATCGGTTGACTGTCAGTAGTTGGTTCTGGGTCTTGAACGGTTTCATGAGGCTGTCCGGCAAGTCCAGGCTGCGCATGAAAAGCCTTATTCTCATGCTTGGAGGTAATTGAGTTGCTGATGAGGCTTTGCTTGGAGCATGATTCCATCGGTTTCTGTAGCGGGGGCTTCATCATGCTCAACCCGGACATATGGTAGGGCGAATGGAACTGGAGTTTGAGTTTATTTTTTTTTTTTACTGAAAACAAATCTACGACTCTGTTGATGACTGGGTTATTTTGTTGGTTTGAGGTTATTGTTGTGAAATTTTGAACTATATCAGAAATTTTAGTGAACAGAAAACACAGAGCTTTCTAGGGTTTCGCTTTTTTCAAGGTAAAATTGTGGCATAGTTGCAATAACCGCTGTAATTTCTCTATTTATGGACTGAAACTACTGAAATTTTAAAGAGCCTTAGATAATAAAGCAAGCCTAGTGCTTGTGAAATTTAAAAACAATAGATCCAAAAATATAAGGAGTATGGATAGCAAAAGATCGTAAAGTGATCAAATCCGACCTGTATAGGGAAATTTCATAAAGTGTACCGTGTTTTTCGAAAAGAGTATAAAAATATTTTATTTTTAATACAACTCTTTTCTCTTAAGCCATATAGTTCTATAATTGACACTGTTTAGGTCAATTAAACTAAATTTTCAACATTTTTATGTATAATATTTTTGATTATTGTCAATTAGAAATGAGTTTATCTGGGAAAGGTCGCCCAAACTAATGGAGATATCAACTCGTTTGTGTTTGATAGTTAAGCCGTATGACCACAATCTAACTATACGCAATTATTTGTTATATGTGATATTATCGGAGTAAAAAAACAACTAAAGATCGTTAAGAGCAAAGACACATTAAGCTGCCCCTCAATAGACTTTGTAGAACTCAATTGAAATTGTATAGAACGTGGCTTTGCGACAATTTGTCTGCAATCATTAGCATGATTCAGCTAGTTCTTATATAATATTAGACATTTAAAGGTATATATATTATATACCTATAAATTTATCTGTATATCTTAATCGTATAATCACCATTGAAGGGTCTGCACATTGAATTGCTAGAAAAATTTTATAATTATTTCCGTTTTGCATGCGAATTATGAAACAAAACGAGCATTGACTTATTGTTAGAATCCGAGAACAATAACCTGGTAAGCCCAACAACAACAACAACAATAAGAACAACAACAAACAATGTCAACGTCAGAAGTTTTCACACAAACCCCTTCAAAATCCAAATAGACTTTGGGTAAACCACTCGAGCGCAGCCACATGTATTACTCGGGGGAAAAAAAAAACCAAAAACATAATTTTGATTCGGTTGTCAAGTCGTTGAATCAAACTAAGCACCGCGCATAGGGGCTCTCTGAGGAGGCTGCACGAATCCACGACCAGTTTGCGGCTCAATCTAGTCATAGCAGAGTCGAACTTTATACCACATATAAAATTGCATTTGATTCTGTACTTGAGTTTTATTTTAAACACTATATTTGGTTCTGGTCAATTTGTGCCGGACTTCAAAATTAGTTGTCAAGATATTTTTCATCTTTCAAGACTTTTGGAGCAGATCAAGTGAAATAACTCCAGCCAGTCCAGCTCGTCTGTCTCTAATTATTTGTCTTAATTGATAGGCAAAATATCATTTTAAGAAGTCTTAATTTAATAAACTACTCTTTAATTTTCGGGATAAAATGTTATAGACTCATCACCCTAGCAAAATAATTGTGCCTGTTATACACATATATTTCCTTATCTTTCCTGAGAAATGGAGAGCTGTTTCAAACATTTGGGAAACTCCATTTCAGACATGCCTAGATCGGGCAAACGGGGTATTTTATCCCTGGACTTGATGCCTGATGTCCTTAGCTCAATTAGACAGATGAGGGGAAAAATTATCATCGTTGATTCCAAGCGTTCCAAAGTTTCAGATTCTTCCGTCCATCAGGAGAAGACCAGCAGCTAAATAAGGTGAATCTCATAGAGATTAATCTATCTATTCAGGACTACTCAATACCCTCTGCTCAGCATGACCTTTTCTGAAGGACTGAAGGATCTGAAATTTGGAACACTAGAAACTAACGATCATAATATTCTTACAAATCAGCTTTTGGACAAATATCATTAGCGAGTTCAGCTCAAAATATGTGATTCTCTTTAACTATCATTCTATTTCTTCTAGAACTGTTATCAAATTTAACTCATGATAATCTTTCATCTCAAATAAACTTTCATCTCAGGGCTTATTACAGAACAGGTTCTAAAAAAAAGTTTAGCAAATTTTACGATCAGCAATTTTGAGTTTCAGTTTCAGAAACAATCACAAATAATATGCTAAACACCTGAGCGATTGAATAGATATATCCAAAAGTTTTCTTGTTCTTCTGCTTGTTTCCCAGTAACTGCTGCTGGGTTTCTTTTTTTTTGTCACTTTTAAGAACCTTGTTAAGTTCTTGACAAAGCCTCAGGCTGGGTGTTCAGAGACCAAGGCTTCTTCGAGAACCGGATGACATTCAAGCCAAAACAATTTTCAAGTCAAGGCGACGACGCCAACTGGTGCGCAATTTCGCAATAGTTGGCAACGCTGTTGAGCGTCTAACGGCAATTAAAGTCTGTTTGCGGTTGTTTACAATCGATAGATTTTTTTATCGTCGTCGCCGTCGTCGTCGTCGTCGTTGCCAATTTGACGTTAAGTAGTCAAGAATCTAGCTTTTAGCTGTTGTCTTTGACCGACTTTGACCGAAATGCACAAAACTGGCTTGATTTTTGGCAGTTTTTCTTAATCTTTTCTCATTTTTTGGCACTGGTCATGCCGACATTTTCGGGCCTCGACATTGTCTTTGTGTGGCAAGTTTTTGGCAGCGAAATCAAGTGAAATGAGGCGCGGTTTATGTGCAGCTGGCGGCCTGACAAATTGATTGTCTCCATGAGTTGGCGGTTTTTATTTAGTAGCTAGAATCCGCGTTGCCATTACCACGCCTACATATTATTTATTTTTATTTGATTTTTTTAAGCTTTTGCCGCATTAATTGTTCTTTTCGAGATTCTTGATTACTCACATGGGCTCGACCCGTTTTTAGCCTGGGGCTGGGGTTTTTTATGTGCACAATTTACATACACACGCATTTATACCCTGTAGACATGGAAAATGGTTGAAACGAAAGGGTATTATGAGTTTGTGCACTTGTATGTAACAGACAGAAGTAGGCAAATAGAGCCTATAGATTGCTAAACCTCTCTGCTGGAACGCTTCGAACTCAATGACTTTAAGATTTAGTTTTCTGAAATTTGGCATGTAATTGGGTCTATACAAGACCTAGTTCAAGTTTATTTTCAAATTTGTTTATATGTTATACTTATCTGTAAATCGATTAAAATCTGTTATTAAGAGAAAACGTATAGGTAGAATCATCAAAATGGAGACAGAGATACACTTTAAGATTTTTGATCGCGCCCCCTCCTTTCCTGTAATTCGAAAAAATTCCTGAAATAATTTATTATTTATGTTGTTACAGGGTATCTCGTAGCGAGCTTATTTAACTTGGTTGTTATTCTTCTTCTTCTCACTTGTTTTTTTCTGTGCCTTGTTATACCCTGTAATCATAAAAATGTGTGTTAAGGTTTGATGTGAACGTAGAGGGAAAACCATTAGCTTTTCATCGCGTTATATTGATTGTATTTCGATTTTTTTTTTTGAGATCGTATTGGTATTTTTGATGTTGCTTAACTGTCGCAGCGCACTTCAGCTCTTAAACAGTTTATAGCGCATACTTGAGTTCAGCAACCGTTTCTAGATGCAATTTATGACTTTGTTTTGTTCTGATTTTTCAGACTTTTCACTTGATTTTAAGCTGACAGTTCGCTCCGTGATTATATAGACAATTTGTTGCTCTCTATAAAATCTCTATAATTGCTAAATTATGCAAATAGATTTTGTAATTGATTTATAGTAATGCGAGCACACCTTCTAAAGTACTTAATGCCAGCGAGGGTGGTACAATGAGTACATGAGTTGTGTAATCCATAGAGATCGTATAAGCCACACTACCACTTTAGACCATTCTTCCCAATAGTAAAACCTGTTCCACCTGGTCGCCCATACACGAGTACTTCTTGAACTCCCCTCTGGCGCATTTTTGCATTTGTTATAGCCACATCATAAAAGTGTGTTTGTAATTCGTGTTAATTGTTATAAGAGTTTGTGCCCAGCTATTCGTAAATATTGGATTTGCAAACAGACTGAGAGACTTAAGACCCGAGACTTTGACTAAGCAGAATAACCATCGAGTGCATAACGTTTTTTCTGCTTCTTCATCTTCTTCTTTAGTTGGTCTTAAATGACTAAACACAAACGAGGTAAAAATAAAACCATAAAACGACAATCAAATATGAAAACACTAACTATTTGCAGCGGTAACGAGCCAAAGCAAATATCTATATAAAATGCTTTCAAGGTTTTCAAAGACAAAAAGCAAAAAAAAAAAAAAGCAAATCCGAAAACCAGACACAACACTTTTTGTGTGAAAATGTTAGAATTCTTATTAAAAAACCAAAAAGATTGGACGTAGTGGGTTGACACCAAAGTTAGTCCAAAGTAAGTTTAGGTTGAATTAAGTTAGGATATGTTCGGTTAGCTAAGTTTAGGTTAGCTTATGTTGAGTTTGACGAAGTACGTCGGCAACAAAGTTTTTCAGGACTTAGGTTGAGTTGGCTTAAGTATAGTCCTCGCATGATCTCACACCGTTTTTGGAAACCTGAGTAGGTCTATAAATGGAATGGTGGCCACAGACTCCGTCTATGTCTCATAACTGGACAAGAGCCCAAAAAATTTCTCAAGAATTAAGTAGGGATTATTTATCTCAATATCTCCCGTAGAAAACTTTTTCAGCTTCCATTATAGCTCAAATTTTTCTCTCCTCAAAAAGTTCGTAGCAAAAACCCCAGTAACCTATGTATTCCCTCGTCATACATTATTGAACATTTTCAATAATCAAACTCGTAACAAAACTCAAACAAAATTTTGCGTTCTCAAAATTTTTGAAAAAATTTAAAAGTTTACAAGCCAAACAAAACAAACCAATCATCCGTCGTTAAAGTCGTGAAACATTTGGCTTAAGTTCCTGCCACATATAAACTATAAATCTAGATACATAATCCATTTTCGCTATAGGTTTCGATCCAGCATAATGGAGCCGTCGACACAGAAATCACTGAAAGTTTTGTCCAAGCAAAGCCTTTCCAGTGGCACACTTACCTCAGAGCATATCAAATTGCCACTCGATGCACAGAGCGGACAGTCCGGGGAGCCCACTAAAACCAAACTGGTCCCTGAACCAACTGTTGGTACGCAAAAAGTGAACCCTACACCGAGGGCACACTCACGTTGGCAACGCCTGAGACAGATCTTGTCAAGTTCCCTACTCCATTGAAGTGGGGGCCGGGCTCCTTGCTGCTGGCTTTGGATTGAGTCGCCAGCAGATCATCTGGTACAAGCCGGACTACACCCGTAGGATATTCCGGGAGTAAATTTGCTGACCCACAATCCACAGCCGTCCGAAGATGCCCAGTGAAGTGAATCGGCAGCTGCATTACAAGCCTAGAAATTATAGATTTATTTCCTCTAAAACAAACATGCTAATATAATAAAAATTTACCAACTATATGCCAAATTGGGTTTCTTTGAAAATCTTAATTCAATAATGCAGTTTGATTCTATTCTTTAAACTCAAAAGAACACTCCGAGGACATCGTTTGTCGAGCTGAAGAGCTTAAACAGGAATCAATCAATCATGAAAATGATTCTTAAACTAAACTGAGGAATGGCGAAAGGGTTAAAATGGTTTTTGAAGAAAAAATCATGCCTTTTTGAACTATAAGAACCGACACGCTGTGTTTTATAAGTTCTATCAAGCGTGCCAACTCTGCCCTAAAGTAAATATTCCCGTTTGTTGATACACTTTTGAATATATTACTTTTGTCATTCAGCATAAAAATATATTTTATATCCCTTGGAATGGCAATTGTAATTAAAAAAAAATAAACCGAATTGCGGCATTAATCGGCAAATCGTTGCTAATTGTACAATCGGCTTATCGATTGCTGTCAGTCCGATGACTGTCAGTGTGATCGATCGATGCGAACGAACGGTTCAGCAGCCCATGAAGCACATCAACAGGTTGAACGAACATGACGGTATTTTCTATTTCGATTTCGATTTCAATCTCAAAATCTCAATCATAATTGCTTGGCCAACAATGGGCTAAGATCATCATATTTCGGACACGCATTGACAAACATCGATTGCCATTCAATTGACAATTATCATGATCATTTGTTATTTATTTTTTTCTTATTTATTATATTATGTTTTGGTAGCACAACCCAAAAACCAAAAGTCGAAGTCAAAGCCCATTAAAGTGTGCAATTATTTGGCTTTTGGTCTACGATATGACTTCATAACAAAAAAAAAAAAAAAAAATTATAATAATAATAATACTCAACTGAAGACAAGACAACAATGAATCTCGTAGTCGAAAAAATAAAAGTAAATAATGTTCATAAAGCGCTTTTGGGGTACTTGAGTCCAAACGGAAGAATATTCGGAAGGAAGGAAGTGCACAATGTGGTGTGGGTTGACAGCTGTCGGCATTATATCACAAGTGTCAAAAAAAGTCGAGTCTCGGGCAAGATTTTGTGATAATCGTGTTGAAGAAGAAATTAATTGTTATTATTGTTCAAGAAATAATTGAAGACTTCCTATCACAAGTTTATATTATATTTGATTTGATATGTTAGCGAGAAGGAAAAAGCTATATAGTCAATTGTCGATTTCAGGTTTCATCTGAATTCGTTAACAATAGACATATATAAGAAACTCAAGTGCTTGTAAAATTTAAGAGCAATAACTTTAATATTATGCGATATTTGGCTAAATTTGATTTTTTGTTGTATGTCAGCTATATGATATGGTGGCTTGATCCTTTTGAAGTTTAATAGATCCATGGATAATAAAGAAATTTAAGTTCGTTTCAAATGTAAATACAATAGCTTCAATAATATGGATTATATGAACAAAATCGACTTTTAGTTGAATGACAGCTTGTGTGTTGCAATCTTTAGAGCAAAGTAAATAATCTACTTAAAAAATAAGTTGAGTAAAAAACATAAAAAAGTAATTTTTATTCGTTTCCTTTATTCCATTCTATCACATCCTAAACCATTCTATCCTATCCCGTCCCATGCTATCCTATCCTATCATGTCCTATTCTATCCTATCCTATCCTATCCTATCCTATCCTATCTTATCCTATCCTATCCTATCCCATTCCATCCCATCCTATCCTATCATGTCCTATCCTATCCTATCCTATCCTATACTATCCTATCCTATCATGTCCTATCCTATCCTATCCTACCCTACCCTATACTATCCTATCCTATCATGTCCTATCCTATCCTATCATATCCTATCATGTCCTATCCTATCCTATCCCATCCCATCCCATGCTGTCCTATCCTTTTCTATACTCTCCTATTCCATCCTCTTCCACCCTATTCTATACTATCAATTTCCATTTTACAAGTTTTAGTTTTATGTCTTATTTAATGCAACATTAAAAATAAATTTACTACAAATCTTTAAAATGACTTTGAGTTTCTGAATGCGGAAATAATCGTTAATCGAAATTCTTGCTCTCTGCTCTAATGACCCAAATACAGTTCGATAATTTATCTGATATAAAAATATCTTTAGAAGGTCAGAAACACAAACCAGTTCTATTCGATTTAGAGAACTCTTAATTTTGTTTCAAGCGCCCTTTAAAACAGAAAAAATATGTTAAACTAATCGATTTTTAATTGAGTCAAGGCCGTGAGTTAGAATACTTTTGGACCAAAATGGAAATCGTCTTCATGACGATGATTTGCGGTAAAAAACAAGTTCTTGAAAACTGGGTCAAGCCCTCTCCCCGAGGGCTGTTTGTTGCCCGTTACGGCGGGTTCTATAAAAAAACAAAAACAAACAACATTTCATCAGTTCAAGACATCATTAATATTATATTAACATATTTATTTATATAGATATATATACATATATTTAGTATTTCATCATGTTGTAATTCGCTTTGTTTATAATATTTTTAATTAATCAAAATTTTAACTCTGTTACTCTCGTTTGCAGGTAAGAAAATCGTATGAAAGGTCAACGAAACATGCCTTATTATTGGAACAGATAATCAAAACTTCTTAGCCATGGAATTCTTGGTATACCCAGTGTACATGCCTGTTATGGTAAGGGGTATATTAAATGGGAGGTATGATAGAATTAGTTATATAGTTATAAGAGGTTTCTAAGAGGTTTACTATTATATCAATACCATATTCATTAATAGTACCATAAAAATAACAGAAGAACTAAAGTTCTGAAAATGGTCTTATATATTATAAAACTGGGGGTCTCGGTAGCCCAGTGCATAGCGCACTGGCTTGCCAAACAAAGAGACGTAGGTTCGATTCCTGCTCAGGTC
>JBANCY010000216.1:0-52842 GCA_037040045.1 Phorticella flavipennis | reverse complement strand
AAAATGGGTGGATTTCAAGTCCTACGCCAAAAACCTAGATCCAAACTAGGAGGGTCAAGTCAAATGACCTGAGCAGGCAAGCCAGTGCGCTATGCACTGGGCTACCGAGACCTCCTAAGGTGAAACTTTACGATTATTAATATTATAAGACCATAATAACCTTATCGGGTGACAGCCTGAAAGACTCTCCTTTATTCTGCTTCCTTCATTGAATAACTCTTTTTTACGTGGGTGGATTTCAAATCCTACGCCACAACCTAGTTTTTCTAGGAGAGTCTTGCCTATCGATATGAGTGAGAATCGAACCCACTGGTCTACCGAGGTCCTTTAACTTTAAGATCAGTTCTCAAAAATATAGATCGAACGGAAATCTCTCTGAGGTAAGCGGGGCTTGAACCAACGAGCTTCTGTTTGGCGGGACAATGCGCTGTTCACTGCTCCACCGAAGCCCCCGATTGACTTTTTTCGATAAATTGTTTAACCAAGAATAGGTTAGACTCATACCGAGTCTACAGTTTTCCGCTTTTAACAATGGTACATTGAGTAAATTGTAAAAATTGTAATAATTTTATTATTACTAAAAATTTATCTTCAAGAATTGGAGTAATTGTGACTACTTTCAGTGCAACTGGGCTACATACATCCTTCCGATCTTTCATATAGAAAATTTCAAAATTTCTGTTTGAACTATCCTCGTAATGGCAGAAATAATTTTAACAAAGTTACGTAAATGCTTTGAAATGAAAGAAAACTTCAATTTAGCTGTTCGATCTGTTGGGTATTATCACAATAGAACATATAATGTACCACCTATGGATAAGTATACCAATTAGATATCAATATGATTCAATTAAGAGTTGTATGTGTTGAGCGTAATACAAGTATATCGTATGCAGATGATGAAACATAAAAACATATAGAAAGGAACACGGAAAATAATACAAAAAATATAACTATTCATAACTAGTTTATGATTTATGCAATTATGTCTGTATATATGTATGTTATAATATAAAAATAATACCGCATAATAACAGAAAATCTAAAATAATAATAGTTTATGCAAATAATTAGTATTTATCTGCTATGTAAAGTTGTGGCATGAGTTTTGAAGGGGATTCGAGTTTGAGGTCTAAGAATAATAATAATAATGATAATAATCATAATAAATAGATGATGCCAAATGCATTTAAGTGTGGGTGAGTATGCAGTACGTGTTGGATAGTGTAAAAAGTGTTTCGACTGTGGTTAAAAACAATAGGTAAATACATAAGATGTCTGTCTGGATGATGAGTTTGACATAAAGATAAGTATGTATAAGATATTTATAATGTCTGTAAATATATTTTATATATATATAAATGTTTTTGTGTGTGAGTGTAGGTATATATATAAATTTATATATATATATATATAGATATATAGGTGTGAGTGTATAGTTAAGCATCAGGTTTATAGTCAAGTACATACCTCCTTCAGCGTTGGCATCGTCTTGTGTGTAGCAAAGCATAAAAGCTGGAAAAATGAAGAGAAAACAAAAAGAGAATCGGAAAAGATATACGATTTGGTCAGTTTAAAACAGAATAGCAGTAAAAATTAGATAAATTTGTAAGAGTATAAGTAGAGTATAAGTATTATATGCTGACATTTTGGGGGGCATGGTGTGTTTTATAATGATATATGAGTAGAGAAATATTTAGAGATAGACAGATAGATAGATTTATATAGAGAGAAAGAAAGAGTGTAGTATTATAGTTAGAGTTCTTCCTGCAGCAGAGTTGTAACGTCTGAAGAGGTATTGTTTCGTGGTCGATGATGATATTTGGATGGTATTAGCATTGGCCAACCTATCGATGAATATTTGCAATATTGGCAAATAGTAAAGCTATTCAATCTTCCCAAACTTACGATGAGAGAGCATCAAACGACATTGACTATTTGTATAGATTGAAAACATTCACACAAGTCGACATACAAAAAGAGAGATAATGTGTATGATTCTTATGCGTATGGGATGTAGTTAGGCTTAGCTTTAATATGGACTAATGTGTTGTGAAAATGATATCGTTGATGAAGGGAGATATATCAAACTGTATGTGAGTGTAGTGAGCAGACCAAATACCTTAAGGCTGACTTTTATTAATACATGATTAAAGAAAGACCAAACCATTTAATAACAATCGTACGTATACCATAAGCCAGTACAGACATAGATTCTGATTCTACATTAATGTATAGATGTCTAGACATAACAGATCCCACACAAATATACACAAATATCGACAAAGAACACAAATTACAGATAGAAATTGGGACTAGTTGATACCCTGCTGACACGCACAGATCAAGCTGATAGCTGTCACGTTGTGTACAGGGTATCAGTGGATAGTATCGCACACAGACGACACAGGGGAGAGCCACACACTCATACACTTACGCTGCGGTTCGTTTGCTTGATTGTTGTTAACATTGTTAACATCGATTTCACTGTTGCTGTTCACGAATCCATTTGCTATATTCACAATAAGAAATGTTACACAACATAAAAGACAGAATACAACACAACAATATAGAATCGGGTGTTGTTTTTTGGATCAGTTGGTTGTTGGATTGTTGTAGTTGTTGTTTTTGTTGGAGATGAACAATCCAGAGAGTCGGAGAGTGAAGATGATGTGTTGGTGTTGATGTTGAAGTGTTGTTTTATGGGAATGATTTGGTGGTAAACCATTTAAGGACATTGACGCAGGACCATCACGGGTGGAGGAACAACACAATCAAAACAATATGAAAGTAAACAAAGAGAAAAAACAATGCATGAAGAAACAAGAGAAACAAAACAATTTATATATAATATAATATAACAAATAACAAATAAAACAATATTCGATATTCGGAGGCAAAGCCGAATTCTACTTACATTTCTGTTGTTATTATAAAAGTTTATAAAAATAAAAGTCAAATTAATTATAAGAAAAAATAGAAAATTTTGGAAACGGACTCAATTGTGTGCATGTGTGTATGTGATTGATTGATTGAAAACTATAATTAAGTAATTCGAACAGACTTTTGTAATTATTTATTAAACAGAATCCAAAAGATAAGAAAAACATTTTGATTATCAATACAATAGGCACAATAATCGATTATTGCATAAATCTATAATCTTATAAAGAGAGTTATATAAATATAATTCACAAAATGAATAAAATAGAATCGTTGTTGTTCGCTTAAAACAGATGAAAATAAACAATAAATAAACTTATTAACACAACACAACAGACAACGCGCACTCCACGCCAGACACACCCAAACAACACCCAACACCCGGACACACACACACACGCTCACACACACATAGACATATACACAATTGGCATTTAGAACAGACATAATAATAGTTAATATATCATAAGTATATAGTTTCAAAACTGTGACAGATAGTTCAGATAGACAAGCTATAGACTAGAAGTTTGATAGAATTGCTCTTGCATTTGCGGCTTATGTTGTTTCAGACTGTTGTCTACACGTTGTTGTTGTTGTTGTTGTTGCAGTTGTTGCTATTGTCGTTGTTGTTGTTGTCGTCGAGGTTAACTTTTTAGTTGTTTGTTTCATATTGTTTGCAGTGCTTTTACTTACGCTCTTGATCGCTGCCATCTTCGTTCTTCTCGTCGCGACTCTTCATAAACGGAAATTTGCGTGAAAATGTGAAATTCTTCTTTTTGCGATCCAAAGTCGATTGCTGTAATTAATCGATAGTTTAATAAATCTGAAGATTCCAACATAAAGTGCCCATTGACTACCTTATCCATATTGTTATTAGCCGCCGCATGTCCTTGGAACTTGACGCTGCGATCACGTGCCCGCATCTTGCGCTCCCAACGCCGCTTCGATGGCACAATCCCGATTTGCTCGTCCTCGTTGTCGCCCAGGACACGTCGCGCCTGCCACCACTCATCGTCCGATGCATTGGTCACATGCAGTATATCGCCATGTTTGAAGGGCAGGCCGCGGGATGGCAGACCATCGTCACGATTTGGATCATAGTCGAACAGGGCGCGCACATAGAGCGATCTCTTCTGTGTGGTGCGCAGCAGCGTCCCAGAGCCGCCGGCGCTAAAAGCGGCCTGTTGCTTCAGCTCCTGTATGCGCGCCTCGAAGCGATTATAGTCCTCGGGCCTATATTGGGCGACCAATGTAACAACTCCGCCAGACGTCTACAAATTGAGAAATCGAGAAGTTAGCCCCGCGAAACAGAAGAATGGGAAGGATTTTTGTAATACTTTTAGTGCTTGGGCTGCCTCCTCGTGTGTGGCATGCGTCAAGTTGACATTGTTCACGCTCAGCAGTTGATCGCCGCGCTTCAGCTCGGAGCCAAGATCAGCCGGGCCGCCAGCCAATATGAACGATACATAAATACCCTGTCCATCCTCGCCGCCAACAATGTTAAAGCCCAGACCTTGTGGTCCCTTTTGTATGGTGATGGTACGTGGTTCCCTGCGAAGGAAGCGTGGAAAAAGATTAGAACAGAGTTTACTAAATTTCGTAGGGGCCTCGGTAGACCAGTGGATAGCGCACTGTCCCGTCAAACAAGAGGTGTGGGTTCGATTCTCACTCATGGCGATAGATGACCCTCCTAGAAAAACTGGGTTGTGGCGTAGAATTTGAAATCCACCCACGAAAAATAAGTTTCTTTAGTGAAGGAAGTAGAATAAAGGAAAATAGTGCGTCGGGCTTTGATCCGATAGGGTTGCAATGGCCATATAATAATAATAAATTTCGTACACGCCCGGCTTGGGCGTTTTGGGCTGATTTGCATAGGTAATAAGTAGTAAATTGGTCAGAAGTTTGCAATGCATTGAAGAAAGTGTCGTAGATCCCTGAAAGGTACATACAAAATGGTCAGGAGGAAAAAAGAAATCGGTTGGTGGGTCATATCTATATGTATATATGCTAACTAGTCCCTCAGTTGTACAGCTATAATGAAACTTGGCATATAGTCTTCAGTTGTAATTCGTCAGCATATTTTTCGGAACCGGCCGAATCGGATCACGATATCAAATCGTCAGTTTTGCCCAAATATCTTGTATTTACCTAATATGTTAACTTGAAAGTTGATACACTGCAATTGTCTGTCTGTTCCTCTTCCAGTTTTGAAGCTATCGTAAGGAAACTTGGTGCATAGCATACCTATGTCAAGAAGCTGCAGATTTGACGAAATCCATCGGATCGGAACACTATAAGCTAGTTTTGTCACTATTTTCCACGTTTTTTAGCTATAGGATATAAATTCTACAAGCTTCTTTATTTTTTTAGTGCTACAGACAAATTTCAGAACACCATATCATATAATACCAATGTTTCTATAAAATCTTCTGGACGCTGAAGGTAATCGTTCCTTACTATCTTTTAAGATAAGCTATATGGAAATATCTTTTGGGGTTGCTGCTCACCCAAATCATCGAGTACACGACATGAAAACCAAATGTCTTTTCATGTTATATTCAATTTTCATATCGTGTCTATTCGAAATTCTGGCTTGGAACTCACCTGGTGATATCCTCAGTGCTGACTGCGCGCGGTGTTCCTGGTGGCACAGCCGCCAGGACATTTGTGGATGCGTATCTCGAGCCGGGCTCTATAAAGCACCGCATATTATTTGTTGTTGGCACAGATTTTATTTTATTTTTTTTATTGATTTTTTGAATTTTGAAACATATTTTTTTTTTTTTTTGGATATAGAAAAATTAAACCACAACGCGTGTGACGGTTACACACATACATACACACACAAAGTAATGCACAGACACGTGCACATTGCGACATGAAAGAGAGAGGGGTGAGGGTAATTAGTGGAGATCGCGTCTTCACACAATTCTTAAAATATTGAAATTATATTAGAGAGCCACAAAACTAGACCAAAAAAAAAAAAAGAAATCAACTCCAAAAGAACTGATAATTGAGAACCAAATATTCACACAGAACGGGAAATTAGTGAAATTTTTTGACCAACAGAACCTAAAGAACATATAAAAGGCCCCAGAAACAAGTCTTATAAAGAAGAATTTTAAGGAGAAAGTGCGTGCTAATTGAAGAAGAACATAAAATAGAACTGTTTTCGGTATAAAAAAGTATATATAGAAGAACTGACTGTATAAAGTAGGTAAATAATATTATGAATTGTGTTCGGTTTGTTTTGATTCGTTTCGTTTGGTTTCTTTCGTTTGCCAGCTAAACTAATGTATTATATACAGACAATTAGACATTTAGATATATAGTTACTATATAAAGAGAGATATATATGTATGGCAAAAAGAAAGAGCTGAAAATTTTGTATAGAAAATGAGATTGTTCAACACACATTCATGAGACACACATAAAACACAAAAGTTATTCATGCCCAATCGGAAATTAAGTTGCGATTAAATTCACTCGGGTAGGTGTGTGTCTATGTGTGTGTGTGTCTGTGTGTGTGCGAGTGTATCGATTAATTTTTGGTTGTAATTTCGATAACAAACAACACAATAACAAAACGAGCAGCTTAGCAAGCACGCAATCAAAGCCACTGCAAGATCTCGGAAGGACTTTGCTTTTTGGCTAGACTAACAAATCGACTATACGATATAACACTACTTATATCGATAGATAATCTAAAATTTTGAACAGTCTTATAAACGGGGATTAGTTGACGACAGCCAGTATTTTTGTATTCTCTTCTACTTTTTTCGATATCTTTGAGAAACATACGCACGATATTCCTATCATCAATCTGATACAACCCCGGCAGTTTCAGCACTCAATTCTATGAAATTTAATTTTCAGTATGTTGTTATAGAATAAGTCCAAACCTCGGATAAAAAGAGTGTGGAGTTCAACCTTTTTTCAAAAAGAATTGTCTTCATGTAAATATGCAAAGCTCTTCAGCTTTTAGTGATTAAAACATTCTGATTTTTCCCAAGTGGAAAAACTTGCACCGACGACATAGAACTCTTTCAAGAGTTCCCAGCTTTTTTGTACTTAGGATAGTCTTTATGTACGATTTATGATGTTATTGTTTATATGAATATTGGTTCATCTAATTAATATGTCAACTGGCATACGATTGTTTTTTATACCCTTGCAGAGGTACTACAATACGATCTATTTATGCTATTTATTAATACAGCTAATAAATATAATTTCGAGAAAACTTAGAGAAATATGGGGGTTTTTGTCTTCAAATATTGAAATGAAGTAGTATTATTATTATATGGCCATAAAAACCCTTTCGGGTCAAAGCCTGAAACAGTTTTTTTTTCTTTCTTTCTGCTTCCTTCACTAAAGAACTTTTTTAAGTGGGTCGATCTCAAATCATACGCCACACTCTAGTTTTTCTAAGAGGGTCATTCTTTTTGACACGAGCGGGTCTCAAACTCCCAACTCTTGTTTGGTGGGAGAGTGCACTATCCATTGGTCCACCGAGGCCCCTAATGAAGTAGTATCACAGAATTATTTCTAGAAGTTGTATGGGTAATCTTTGAGCCTGTGGAAAAGCCAATGATAGTATATTAAACTGAATATGGATTGTGATGAAAACTTGAAAATAAGCTAGGCTCGGCTCAACAAAGACTTCATATTATCAGATTTAAAGGATAAATATGCAAAACAAGAAATATTGACAAATCTTATATTCGGTGATTTGACAGCTTTAGGATATAGCATCGTTCGTTTGCAGAAAAAGGTTATATGTCATTCATTTTGATGATAAGCTTTTGGCGTTTCAAAGATTACATCAAGTTTTAGAATATACTGAAAGGTATATAAGGATTTTCCTATAAAATTGTAATCTTTCGAAAACAGGTCTTTGTTGAAAAGATACTATATATACTTTTTTGACTGGGGTGGTTTGAAGATTGGGTTGGAATGCATAAGATTTCTCTATTTTGAGAAATCACCCTATTCTAGGCTGAGGGTAAAGTTACTATAAATATCACACTGTTATGATGTTTCGCGCAGGAAACTTGAACACTTAGGGAATGGCAAGTGTCAATATCGAGACGTTTCTGGGGGTTTCTATTTCTTGACTACTTACAGGACTTCAATATTTTGATCAATCTTAAACTATGTAAACCAACTGCAAGTGTATACTATATTCGGCTAGCCGAAGCAGGTTCTGCGCTCTTTTTGGATTAGCTGCTGTTATTTGGGCTCTTTGGGTGTTATTGGAGTTGTGTGAGCATTTTGGAAGATCAAAGATGATTCGCTTACGCCTTGGCAAGGGTGATTGGGATCGGTTGAACTCTGCGTTGTTAGCGTCAAGTTTAGCGTTAAAAGCTAAAGCTGAAGCTGAGGCTGAGGCGGGTGGTGCTTGTGGTGCTTGTGTTGTGGTAGCAGTGGCTAAGTTGCTGTTGTTATAGTTGTTGCTGCTGTTGTTGTTGTTGTTGCTGCTGCTGCTGCTGCTGTTGATGTTGCTGCTGCTGTTGTTGTTGCTGTTGCCGTGACTGACTGTTTGTTGTTGTTGTTGTTGTTGTTGTATGTGGCTGTTGTTTGAGGTTAAATTTGTGGTCGAGTTGGAGTGGGAGGCGGATGGAATTGTGGGATTGTGGGTGGTGCTAACATTGGAAGTGCTAGTGGTGATGATAGCGGTGACTGAGTCGGTGACTGTTTGCCCAACATTGTTAAGCGCACCTGCGGATTCCGAATTCACTTGCTGCTGCTGCGCCGGCTGCTGGCGCCCAGCTGCACTGGTGGCCAGATGCGACTGGGACTGCGAGTGCGCCTGCGATTGTTGGCCCAACTGGCCGCCGGCTGGGGCCGAGTGGGATGCACTGCTGGTTAAATGCTGCGTTTTGCCCACAATCAGTGTCACCTTCTCGGTAATGGACTTCAGGGTGCCCACAGCCAGCTCATGCGTTACGTTCTCCAAATTCTTTTCACTCTGCGGCAGAAAGAAAAGGGTTAAGTTTACATTTGCCACACACATTTGGCTGCATCGAGTCAAATCATCTCTGGGGGACCAAAGACCCTGCTGAAGCATGCTCAGGGCATACTTACCCCATTGGTGCGGACTGCAATTAGTTTATCGCCAATGGACAGTCGGCCATCCACTTGGGCTGCGCCGCCGTCCATTAGCTTTGTCACGTAGATGCCATTGTCGCCGGGTATATGCTGATTACCTATGCCACCGGCAATTGAGAAGCCGAGGCCCTTGCCACCCTTTACCAAGTCGATTTCCATGACCTTTGGCCCCGCTGACGTCGCTGTTGGCGTTGCGTTCGCCGTGTCATTAGCATCAGCTGAGGGGGCGGCGGCGGTAGCGGCGCTTGCAGCGCGTTTTCGCTTCACATGCAATTTGACAATGTTGCCAGCCTTTTTCAGGGCATCCACGGCGGCGGCATGTGGCACATCCACAACGGATACATCGTTAACCGATACGATGATGTCGTTAATGCTCAAACGACCATCGGCAGCCGCAGCACCGCCAGCTATCAATTTCGTAATGTAGATGGAGGTGTCTGTGCCAATGTGGGGATTGTCAGTGCCACCGGCGATGGAGAAGCCCAGCCCAGAGTTGCCACGCTCCAATTGTATGTCCTCATAATACCAGCTATCGTCGCCATTTACCTGTGTGAAAAAGAGACAAGAACCAGATGGGTTCCGAGTGGAGTGGAGGAAATGCATTAGAATATAGCGTGAATATGGCGAAAACAGAGAAAAGCACAGCGATAAACAGGTAACTGGTAAACGGGTAAACGGGTAATTGTCAAGATGAATGCTTGATTATAATTAAATTAATTAAGATGAGAGATACATAGGTTATAAGTAAGAGACTCCTCGACTCCTCGACAAATATGCACACATATCTATTAAGCTGCATTATACCCAAATCAGATTCGCCTTATTAACTATATTATGCGATTGCGATTACATATATTAATTATAATGTTGGCATGAACTTATATACTATATGTCGACTCATATAAGGCGATAAGGAGATTTGCTCATATGCCATATACCATATGCCATATGCTCATTTCTTCGCACCGGATGTAGGACAAAAACAAGTACACAAAATAGCGATTATGACAGGACGCACACATAATGTTACAACTAGAACGAGCACATATATGTATTATATAGTATATAGTATATATTATATAGTTGAGTAGAGAACAGCGACGGTTTTTGTATTATGATGTTTTGTTTTCTTTTTTTTTGCCGTTTTTTAGTGCTTTTTATGAACGAACGGGCGAACGAACACAGTGCTCTTAGAGCAATTAGCTGTAATTGGCGCGGTGCTTACCTTCGTGGAGGATGCCTTGTGTAGCTGAAAATCGTCGGGTCAAGAGAAGAAAACTTAAGATTGTGAGTAAATTGTTGCAGCCAGTGGAAAAACAAGCCGAAAGCTTAACATAAACGTGAAAATGAACACATCAAATATTGCCACATTTCATTATTTGTCTACACATATTTTGCTAGATCTTTTTACGAAATGAACACACAATGTGCCCAGATTGTAAACAGCTCAAAAGTCCACTATGTTTTACAAGTTTTACCTAAAATTCAGTTATAATATGCGTCTTATAAAGCTAAAAATTTATATATAATGGGTACTTGGGTTCACACTAAAACTCAAGTTCAAAACAATTTAAACTATATTTGACTGCCCTTGTTAAAAGGTCTTTAAGCTATTATTTTTTGGATTAAGTTCATAAAAATATCTCTGTAATATTACTATGAAATATTTCTTATTAATTTCATTGAAATTTGATATCCAAGTAAAGAAACAACAGACCTCTGTATTCATTTGTCGAGGGTTGCTATGTGTATATCTGGCCTAGGTCAACTTTAAAGAGAATACTGATATTTGCGTTACAAATTGTGGTAATTAGTCGAAAAGTTCATCTTGTCTAACAAGATGGGATATAGCTAAACGTTGGAATATTTAAATCATAGATTGTTATTACATTTTTGGCTCATATTCATATATTTTTATACACATAATATTAAAACCTGGCTGATTTGAAGTTATGGAGAATCGCACGTGAGCAGACTTTTATTTGAGTTATCTAACTCTAAAACTGGGCTAGCCTAGATATGTAAATAGCAACATTCGTAGAGAATTGATAGAAACATAAGATTGAAATTTAGGGTATTTTGAAATTTTATTATATTTCTCAAATCTTTAAGGCTAGGTCTATTTGAAGGAAAGATCAAAGAAACATAACATAGCTATATAGTAGTAATTATAGCCCTTTTGTAGATATACAAAGATGATCATTTATTACAGTTTGAAAATATTGACTTAAAAAATTTAGCTTAAACACAGCTAGAACGAATTCTGAAAATAATCTATTAAATATGACTTTATCATATATCGAAATATTATTATTTATACACAATTTCTTTAATTGGAAACGAAAAACATTTCTAATTGGATAATGAAATGTTTATTTTATGTTTATGAAAAAATGATATCAGTCAAAATCAATGAATTGCAATTCCCTTTGGTACCTATATTTTCATATTGGAATACCGATATTTAATGGCACGATTATAAGCAGAAATAGTTCCCACTGTTTCAAATGTTGTCTTAAGTATACAACTCTTTACAATAGGGAAGTCAGAACAGAAGCACCCATACAAAGCGCCTTAATAATATAGTATAATATAGTGTTATACCGAATCTATATCAATACAAAGGGTTTATCGCCGATTAAAAAAAAAAAATAATTTTAAATAATAGAGTAATAATAATAACCCAGAGCCCTATTGAAGCCTTATTTGCCTTTATTTCTTCTTTCCCTGAAGATTTTTTTTAGGTGTAAATCCTTTGTATTTCAAATCCTACGACCTCTTGTTTGGCGTGACAGTGCGATATCCACTGTTCCACCGAGGCCCTCAATACCAAAGCTTATTTTTTCCGAAATCATTTGGATAAAACGCTTTGGTTATAAGCCCAATATCTATTTAGAACATTCCCCTACGCCTATTTTACTGTTAAGAATATTTAGAATTAATTATTATTATTATTATATGGCTATAACAACCCTATCAGGTCAAAGCCTGAAACACTATTTTTCTTTATTTCTGCTTTCTTCACTGAAGACCTTTTTTTATGTAGGTAGATTTCAAATCCTACGCTATTGACATGAGCGGAAAATGCGCTATCCACTGGTCCACCGAGGCCCCCAACTTTTAATTTAGAAATCATGTCTTTCGATTAGGTCGGATTGTAAGCACGTAAGCCCCATAAAAAAACCAAACCTTGACCAACATGAATAAAATATATTGTATATAAGAATTGAAATTGTCCGAAACTCTAAAAGCTTGAAAAATATGGACAGCTCCGACATTAATGCCTATTATATGATATAGAGGTTCGATCGTTTTGAATAAAGAAACTTAGGTGCGTGTAGAATTTAAAAGCAACAGCTTGACAAATATAGGGCAACTCGACTCTTAGTTATGTGACATCTACATAATTGGATCAGAACAAAAGAACTACGTGCCAAAAACAGTATACATAAACTCAAGTTGAAGAAACATTTCGGTTTTTTAGAAACCTCAATAATGAGAATTATGATATTTTTCAGCTCAAGAATATACGATTTCTTTTGGAAAAAGTAGAAAGATATCTACAAAACCGCTAAAGTTAAAAATTATTATTATTATATGACTATAACAGGGGCCTCGGTGAAGCAGTGAAGAGCGCATTGTACCGCCAAACAGGAGCTCGTTGGTTCAAGCCACGCTTACCGCAGATAGAGATCCCTTGGATCTATATTTTTGTGAACTGATCTTAAAGTTATGGGTTCGATTCCCACTCATGTCAATAGGAATGACCCTCCTAGAAAAACTAGATTGTGGTGCAGGATTTGCAATCCACCTACGTAAAAAAGTTCTTCAGTGAAGAAAGCAGCATAAATGAAAATAGTACTTCAGGCTTTAACCCGATAGGGTTGTTTTAGTCATATAATAATAAGAATATGGCCATAATAACCGTATCGGATCAAAGCCTAAAGCACTTGCATTTTCCTTTATTCTGCTTCCTTAACTGAATAAGAAGAAAGTTAATAATCATCGCTTTATTATCCCCGATTTGAAGGAAGTCGGAACAATCGGTGCGCTTGGATCAAACAGTTTTCAGTTGAAGTGCATAAATATTTTAATCTGCCGTAATTCGCAGATAAACTTTCATTCCGGTTGTTTTTCATTTCTCATCTCTCATTTCTCGTTTTTTATTATGGCTGCTCACGTGCACTGCGGCGTTCAAATTGCTTATTAACCTTTGACTCATCTGGCTGCTGGGTCAACACTCCACTCGTCGCCAGCGACGTGATGGGATGGGGGGATGTGAGTAATGCTGGTTCGCCGAGTGACACAACGCAGACCCAACAACAACAAATTGAACCAATTTTCTGCTAGAATACCCTAGATAAGCAAACAAGCTAATAAAAGCGACGGCAGGTCAGGTATCTATCCAAGAGGGTAACCCACTTGACATATAGAGAGACATCTAGGGTAGACTGTGGACAGAAGAAAGTCGCAAGCTTCAGAAGCTAAAATACCAACAATATCAAAACTTTAATGGGGAGCAGTCAGTGTATTTACTATGTACTTATGAATCGACCCACTTAACAGTGGGACTATACTACACAAAAGCTGTGATCCAATAAGTTTACCATGTCAGAAATGGTATTCCATTCACACTTAAGTTTGTTTGTTATCTAACGATTTACTGGAGTTCAAGATGATCCTAAATATGACGAGGTTAGGTTTCGCCCACAAAACAATGCATTGTTTTTTGATCATAGAAATACGCATATACCGAGAGGAATCAGAAATTTGTCACATATAAAAATTGACTAGACTCCTCTAGCTCAGTTAAAGCTTAGGGTAGTCTTGGTTGTAGCTTATATACAACTGAAAACTAGAGTTAAGTTGTGCTTTAGCTAACGCTGAGAATTGCAGAGAAAGGCGTAAAAACTGGATAGGCTGTTGCAAGTCTGAGTACTTTTCATTCTCTGTTTAGTAATAGTTTACAACAATTTTTAATGAAACTTTATTTAAAAAAAAAAAAAAAAAATTCTACACTTCTAAACATAAAACATAATAATATGGAACAATTATTATTACAGTGAAACCTCTCTACAGTGGACACCGACGGTCGCCTGAAATTTGTCCATTATTGAGAGGTGTCCACTAATGGGAGGTTCATATACATGTTTTTTCCCCGTTCCCAAGTTTTGTCCATTAAAAGGAGGTGTCCGCTTATGAGAGTGTCCACTGTAGAGAGGTTTCACTGTATATGGCCATAACAACCCCATAGGGTCAAAGCCTGAAGCACTATTTTCTTTTACTTCTGCTTCCTTCACTGAAGAACTTTTATTTACGTGGGTACATTTCAAGTCCTACGCCACAACCTAGTTTTTCAAGGAGGGTCATGCCTATTGACGTAAGCGGGACTCAAATTCGCACATCTTGTTTGGTGGGACGGTGCGCTATATACTGATCCACTAAGGCGCCTATAAAGAACAAATATATTCCATTTCCTTCAATTGCCAATTCCTTCTAAATCACACAGGATATTCTCACTCGTTTTGCAGGACCTTTTTCTAGGGACTTCTGGGGCCTAATGGGATTTGTCCTAATTTTTTCTCGATATCTCCGCGATGCTTATTAATTTTTAGTTTTACTCATCTGCACTAAAAATAAACATATTTGTTGAATTATTTCAAAACAAAAAACTAAAATATATCCTTAAAATTCAAAAATATATAATTCTAAGAGAAACCTTTTTGTTTACCAACTTTTATTCTTATATATAAGCAGCTTCCTCTGCATATACTTTATATAGCCTAATATACTTATCAATTTCTCATAACACTAGATTCATATTTGATTTCGTAATATATATGAAGATAAACAATTAATATGAGATGAGGACTGTGTTGGGTTTCCATTTGTTTTAAAAGTGGAACTGAAGTATGAAACTCAAGTATGTCGCATTCCAACTACGTTTCCTCAGAATTTTGGTTGTGAAATATGATAATATTGCTTACAAGATTTGTCTATATTAAATATGAGAAATGCAAAAAGACTTAAGCCTATTTTTATTTAGGCTCAAAAAATTTTTAGCATACCAAAATTTCAACTGATACCCTTGAGTCATGTGTGCTAACCGGGTCTCCCACCCCAAGCATAGTTAAAGCATATGATTCTTGCAGATAAGATAAGTTAGTTAACCAAGCAAGGGCTCTTGATAGGCCTACTATGTTGCTGATAATACGAATCTGGTAGCACCTTCAGCTAAAGAATATACCCTGTAAACTGTGATGCTAACCTGTTGCTCGAGCATGGTTAAACCAATACATTTTTATTAATTTATGAAACAGACGACAGTTTATAATTTTAATATGGTTTGAAATTAGATATAGGGGTACTTGAAAGCCACAACTTTTATAGGTTCTAATGCTACATAAACATACTCTTTTTCGTAGAAAGTAGTTATTTTCCTTGGCTTAGACTCCAAAAAGTTACTTCCAGAATATTAAGGAACTAAAAAGATAGCAATTGAGCCATTTTCATATATCTGTCCGTAGTCATAAATGTGAAACCTTGGAGTTTCAGCTATCGAAATGACACTTGGCACATAGGGATTTTTTAAAGACGTGGTATTGGATAACTCAGGGGCCTCGGTGGACCAATGGATCACTGTTCCGCCAAACGAAAGGTGCGAATTCGAGTCCCGGTCATGTCGATAGGCAAGACCTTTCTAAAAAAACTAGGTTGTGGCGTAGGACTTGAAATCCACCCGTGTAAAAAAAAGTTTTTCAGTGAAGGAAGCAGAAATAAAAAAAAATAATGCTTCAGGCTTTGACCCGATGGGGTTGTTATGGCCATAGAATAATAATAATATTGGATAACTATATCATACAGATACTACACAACTAAATGTCGGGATTGTCCGTAAATTGTTTGTTTTCAGGTTATTCTATTTAAATTCTTCGGATCGGTCTACTATATTATATAGCTGGCCTAAGAATTAAAAGTCGGTTACCTACAGAGTATCAAACTTCAATGCCCCGAAGATAATCCCTCCTTACCATAGTTTGTGTATATACTAGTCTTTTCGAACGACAAGAGATCATATGTTATCAGACACACCTTTTTTCAATATACTCAATGCATATACCCTCTTTTCTCAATAATTAAGGGGTATTGAGACGAACAAAAAATAAAATACAAAGCACAACAAATGAAAATATCTTTGCGGTTGTTGTTTTCATAGAGTATAGAGGAAATTAGACCGCAGTTTAACGCGTACCAACGGAATCGACCTTATAAAAACTACCAACTGTTGACTTATGATGTAATTGCTTACACAAGCTTTATAAACCCGCTCTGGGTTGAGTCGATAGTTGGTTGAGTTCCCTTTGAATGTTAACTTAATTAAGTTCTTCGCTTTTTCTTTTCAAACGCATAACTTTGGTTCTATGCGAAATCTAATCAGTTATCAGTTCAGTTGGTTTTGTTTAGTCTGGTAATTCCGACCGAAAATTTATCAAAACTTTGGCCTAATTGAAATGAATGGAAGTATAAATTTGAACGGGTTGACAAACAAATGGAATCAGTTTTAGTTTTGCAAACTTTCTCATATTTATCGTTCTGAGGGGGGTAAAACTTATTTGTTTTGGTAGCACCCCCCTGACATGCACTCCCCCACACCAACAACCATCTGTTACTTATGGCGTCTGTCTGGTTGACAACGAGGTCTTCTGACGCAAACCTAAAACTGCATAAAGCGCATACGTGTTGACTCTACGTGTAAACAATGGCAAGAAGAAGTCTATGAACTGGCCATGCCAGTCAGTCATCATCATATTTGTCTGCCGTTCGTCCATTCTGGCCAGATATTATATGGCAGATATATGTATACATAGCTTATGTATGATTCGACACCTGTCCGCCAAATGTGTGCCGCTGTATCAGGCACCTAGCTATATGTAGCTACATATAATCGCACCTGAATTCCCCCCAACCGAAGCGCATGCATGTGCACCAAGCCCCATCCTAGCCCCAGCCCCAACCCGAACCCGAACCCGAACCCAACTCAATTCAACCGACCAAATGTGGTTCAATATTTACTTTGTCCTCCGGTCTGGCGGCCACCCACCCACACCTTGTACATAGCCACATAACATAACATACATATAAGGCCGTATAATATTCAATATGTATACAAATTAGCCGACGACGTGCCTAGTGTAGAGTCAATATGTTTTCAATTCTGTCTCTATATATTGTATCTTTCAGTCATGTCTCATTCGATGCGAACATGCGAAATTCAGAAGAGAATATCTGGCTATATCATAGAAAATCTGGCAAATGGCATGATTCACTATGATCTTTGGTTCGGGATGTTGCTAATCCCTGACAAAACAAATGACTAAGTAGGCTAAGATATACCAGTATATGAGTATTTTCATATATGAGTCGAGATCTTACGATACTAAAAATATAGTTTCGATCTTTTTTCCTAAAACCAAAGGAAAGTAAAACATGGCACATAACGCAAATTCACTAATTGACAATAAAACCGTAAAGAGAACCGACAAAAATTACCTTAACGAAGAGTTGTTACGTAAGAATAAGATCAATATCTTAACCGTTAGGCCGGATAATTACTCGCCCAATATAAAACTACCGCCCACTATTAAGGATTTTGTCGTTATCAAACCCATTAGCCGCGGTGCTTTTGGTAAGGTTTTCCTCGGCTATAAGCAGAACGATCCGGACAAACTGTTTGCCATCAAAGTGATGCGTAAGTCGGAGATGGTAAACAAGAATATGGTGTCCCAGGTAATTATGGAGCGTAATGCTCTGGCCCTTTCCCACTCGCCCTTCTGCGTGAATCTCTACTATTCACTGCAATCGCTGAGCTCCGTTTATCTGGTCATGGAGTACATGGTGGGAGGTGATCTCAATTCACTGCTAGCCGTGAATGGTTACCTCGATGAGGCCACATCTCGCTTCTATGTGGCCGAGATTGTGATGGCTTTGCAATACTTGCATCAACACGGCATTGTGCATCGCGATATAAAGCCGGACAACATGCTGCTCTCGGCCAGCGGCCATGTCAAGTTAACCGATTTCGGTCTGAGCAAAATCGAAATGCGTCGCGATTTGGAGATATCTGATTTAATCAAATGCTCCCCGAATCTTGGTACCCGCACTCCGGGCCAAATTCTATCGCTCACTTCGCAATTACACTTTAGTTCGGGGAAGAAACTGCCGGATAATGGGGAGACAGCTACATGCCACCTTCTCAAGCGGGGCATCCACAAGCAAAGCCCAGTTTTGGAGATAAGAACTCCGAACGTGGCTGAAACAAATGACACCCATAATGGTACTAACAATGGGAAGCCGCAGGCACTAGCCACAGTTGATACTCAGGCTATTCCTCCCACTAAACGTTGCTTAGATTATATATTAGATGACACGGGTGGTGCTGTCGGTGGCGATGACAGTTTCCAGGACAAGATCAGCCTTGTCAATGACAGAGATGCAGTCAAATTGGGCGAGAAAAGTCGAAACTCCAAGCTGCTAGAAAACTCTGGCTTACCATATTGTCGTAAAGATGGTGATAGTTCCACCAATAAACTACTACTAAGCCGTGAGAACAGAGTCGCTTCTCTAGAGAATACTGCCGAAAATCTTGGTCGGTCAAAGGAGGAACATATGAATTCTCCGCCTCAAAACCCAACCAAATATTGGCAGCAACGTCAAACTATAGTTATCAATTGTTGTCAAGGGAATGCAACGGATAGTCCCAGTACAAGCCTAACACAAGCTATGGCAAATTTACGTGCTCTTGACGATGGGTTGACCACGCGGCATCCCCGGGGTGGTGCTAAGACCAGTGCGACAACTGGGTACATCGTGGGTACACCCGATTATTTGGCCCCGGAGCTACTGTTGAAAAAACCCCATGGCCCGGCCGTGGATTGGTGGGCCTTGGGCGTGTGCTTTTATGAGTTTATGATTGGGGTCCCGCCCTTTGCTGATAAGACGCCCCAAAAGGTATTTGAGAACATTCTCAGCAAAAGAATCGAATGGCCTCAAGACGACGAAGCTTTGTCGGCCGAAGCCATGGAGGCTGTGAATCTCATGTTGACCATGGACCCGGGGGCTCGACCCTCAGCCAAAGAGGTGCAGCAAATGCGTCACTTTGCCTGCATCGACTGGGAGAACATTGAGCAAATGAAGCCCCCGTTTATACCCACACCCGATAATCCCACAGACACCGGATATTTCGAGGCTCGCAATAAACAACAAAAACTGAAATTGTCCAAGTTTGAGTTGGATGATTAAAGAAACCCAACGTACCCAAGAACCTTCCCAGCCTCTCCCAAGCCAAGTTTATGTTCTTAAAATGTTCCTTTTTTTGTTTGTAAAGGGATAAAGTATATTTACACCAATTTTGCACTCTCTTCGGAGTTGGGGCAAAAGATATACATCATATCTGATTATGGTGATTCGAACCTTCGACCTAACACATACTTGGCATTAGCATAAGAAGAGGAAATATTATGCAATAATTTTTAATTGAGGCATAAAGTTCCAGATTGGAGACCGAATTTTGGAGGAAAGAAGTAAATAAATAATAAATAATAAAGAAATAATAAGATAATAATAAATATACCATAGCTATAAAAACATTGGAATTGTGTATAAATTATTTTATAGTTGTGTAACACACATATGGATCAGATCAGAGATCCTTGCGGTTCCGACAAATTTAAACGTGAATTTTTTTATATTGGTCTATACTTCTCTGAGTAGCTTGGGCATGTACAAGAGATTTTTGACCAATATTTCTGATAATGCAGGACAGAAAAGTAGCTTAATTTGTCGTCTACTTTGAATATAAAATTTAAATTTGGAGGTACAAATTAAGACGTTTGTGTAAAGACCTGACTTCATCGTATTGAACTGGTTTAATTTCAAAAAGTAAATAAATCACGTCAAAAAAGACAATGTTTTTCACGCTATATTATTTTGAAATTCACATATTCATCTCGCCTTTAATCTTAGAGAATCGATAATTTTTTTATAATTAAACTCATGTTTTAATAATGCGGTACCACTAAGGCTAACAGTCTTAACTTTTTTTTTATTATTGTACGGCCATAACAACCCTATTGAATCACAGCCTAAAGCATCTTTATTTCTGTTTTCTTCACTAAAGATCTTTTTTTTACACGGGTCGATTACATATCCACGGCACAACCCAATTTTTCTAGGTGGGTCATGGTAAGTCCATGAGTGGGACCCGTACCCACACCTCTTGTTTGGTCCACCGAGGCCCCGAATCGTCTAACCCTACATAATATATTTTGATGTTATACATATATCGAGATTACCTCCAAAACATTAAAATTGTAAATGAAAACTTTTCCTACAATAATAAATATGATCTTTTTCAGAATTTATTAGATTGTATTATGAAAATACTTTTATTTACCTCTTAGAAGGTATGAAAAACCATGCTGTAAAAATTCTAATCTGGAATTGGATCCGGCTCTACTGGGACTTTAGCCAGATGGACTCATTTTTTCTTTTCCGACTATATTTAACTAATCATATGGCTTTTTTCGAAGACATTCTTTATATGCACATTTACGAAAACATCACCTTAATATAAGTTTAGTTCACTTAAGGTATACGAATTTTTTATATCCCAACGAAGCCTAAACTATATTTAAGATAATGTAAATTGAAGGTTCCTACAGAAACCATTCCTTTAAAGTCCAAATTTTTTTGAATTTATATCATAACAGTTGAAGAACATGAACCCAGTATGCAAAGTTAGGAGCATTCCGAATTATGTGTCTGAAAAGAGCCCAGCTTAAACGTTTTCTGAGTAAATACATAAATAAAAGCGTTTTCGGAGCCCAATCAGTGCTTTAAAAACAAAGGCTCATAAAAAGTTCTTTTTCCAGGGCGTTTTCGGAGATATGGGAAGTAAGCAGAAAGTAAAGAGCATAGAAAGATTTTCTTTCTGAGCGTTTTCAGAGGTGCGGAGTACACATATCGGAGTCATAAAAGAGTCATATGGGACTCCCTCTTTATGAACGACCGTTTTCAAGGGAAAAACGCTCTTACCAGGCTCTTTTTTGCACACTTTATGAGCGTAAATCCTCTTAAAAAAACATCAGAAAACCCTCCGGAAACGCTCATATTGCCTGCTGGGGAGTTTGTCTTTTAAAAAGCGTTTGAAAGCGTATTGTTTCTCTACAAATTCACTAAATTCAAGTTTTCGATTCCAGAAAATTTGATCAAATATATCCCAATAAGCCTATGGGGCCTCGTTGGACCAGTGGTTAGCGCACTGGCACGCCAAACAAGAGGTGTGGGTATGATTCCCGCTCATGTCGATAGGCATGACCCTCCTAGAAAAATTAGGTTGTGGCGTAGGACTTGAAATTCACCCAAGTAAAAAAAAGATCTTATAGCCATATAGTAATAATAATAACAGTTGGAGAACATGGAGTTTTTAAAAAGCTTTTGAAAACGCATTGTTTCTCTACACATTCATAAAATTTCAGTTTCAGATTCCAGAAAATTTGATCAAATCTATACAATAAGCTGCCATCAATGCAAAAATTGACCAAATTTGGTGTAGTCTTTATTAAATTTACACAATGGGTGTGACATTTTCTGCCTCTTCTTCTTCTTCCCCTTATTTCTGTCACGTTCAATCTAACGAAAATCGATATATTATGATCGTTAGCGGAGCATTCATTCACAGATATTATATATCAAAAGACGATCGAGTTTTTATTGTGTGTTCGGAGAGCTTACGAAGCTTTCAGCGTTTGTTGTTGTCATCAACGTTGTTGTTGTTGTTGTTGCATTTTGGGGTGGTGCCGCGAAAGGCGCGGTGGAGCGGGAGAACGAGATCTATTTTGAGCGCAACTTTTTGCGATCGAGAACGAATGAGAGCGAGAGAGAGCAAATCGAAGAGAGGGACAGTGCTTGGTATGTGTAGGGCTCGGAGAAGAGGAAGAGGAAGAGCACTGTTTACGCACGCACACATAAATACAGGGTATACATAGATATGCACATATATCTATAGATATGTATATATATAGGTGACATTATGCACAGCGGCGCATTGTATATAAGAAGCTGAACAATGTCAATAAGTTGTGCAAAAAATAAAATTATTTCTTTTTTTTGCCAGAAGTAACACACCCATTAATTGCCCTTGCGTGTTTGTTGTTGTTGTGGGTGAAATTGCCGTTGCGCATGCGTACATCGTTTACACGATGAAAGTTCGTAACATGCAATGCAAATTTTGATGACAAACGCGTGATGCGCAAACTTGTTGTGTGTGTTCCGAACAGCAAAAAGAGAATTGTTCATTCGGATGTCTGGCGGGATTTATAAATAAACCATGGAATCATCGACAACAACGAGAGCATGTGTATGGCCTGAGAATGATATTTATCTGGTTGCCAAACAAACAAATTAAAAAAACAACGGAAATTGCATAAAATTGGAGCAAATTTGTATATCATGAATCGAGTGGACTGTAGAAGGACATTACTTTGATTTATCGATTGCCTACAATTGTATCTGTCTAAGATTATAGCTAGGCCTATTATCATTCCTTTCGATACATGTATATTCTATTTTCTGAATCTAAATCGCTTGAATTGAAGAACTTTAATTTGATTAATTGAATTTATTTAAAACATCTCTGAATCGTTTGTGCAACAATCGTGCGCTTTACTATATACACCAGACAATACACGATTATATCTATATAAATTGCAACAATCTAAGTAAATACATTCCTTTAAAATATTATTTTTCCTCGATTAATCGAAGATCTTTAACCCTATTAATCGATAATAATCAAAATACCTATAAAAAAAGAGAACAATCTTTACAACGATCAAGCGTTATGATCAGACAGGATACAATTGTATCTATATAAATTGCAACTATCTAAGCTAATACATTCCTTTATTCATTATTATTTTTCTCGAGTAATCAAAGATCTTTAATCCGATTACGATCAGACAGGATACAATTGTATATAAATTGCAACTATCTAAGCTTACACATTCATTTAAAATATTATTTTTTCACGTGTAATCGATAGATTCAGAAATTCATGCAATGCCACTGTTGAAGATCTTGAATTTGATTAATCGATACTAATCAAAATATCAAGCGTTATGATCTGATAGGATACGATTGTATCTATTTAAATGGTAGCTAACGAAGCTTATTGGTTTTTCCTTATAGATATATTATTTTTTTCTCCAAAAATATAACTTTTATATCATTAATCAATATTAATCAAAAGATCTATGCATCGTTTGTAACACCATATATAACTGATTGTATCTATCTATTTACTATCTAAGCTTATTCCTGATTCCTTTCAACATATTCCTTTTTCTCGTTTAATCGATAGACTCTTCAATTTATGCAATTCCAGCGCTGAAGATCACATTAATTGGATTAATCGATTTTCGATAAAAGAACTAAAACACTATATACTAAATAATTAACAGATTTAAACTTACTAGCAATTCCTTATATATATATTCTGTTTGAATCTAATATCGATAAGTTTAATATTGCAATATTTCTACGTATATATTTATCGATAGTTATGTTTATGCTTTACCGAATCCAAATTAAATAAAGATGAGACTTTTTTAATAAAACCACCGCCGCTGCTGCTGCCATCCTGACGCTTCTTTTTACGTGTTGTCATCGTTTAATTATTATTGTTATCGGTATTATAATTATTATTATTATCACAAAACGCGCGCGCTGCTCTCTTTTACTACGTTAGCGAGTTGCACGTAACGTAAGGTAACAACACAAATGCCGGTTGTTGAGACGTAGCGTAAGCCGTTTACGTTGATTGTTGTTACGTCTCAACGTTTGTTATGCGCTAAACAAACAAATACGTTAATTTACACACACACACATGCAACACACACACAGGCACGCGTGACTCACGACTCTGACGCTGTCAACTAACAAGTGCCATACACATAAGAAAAAAAAAAAAGAATGTTAAAACTAAATAAGTAAATAGGTGTATATAGATATGTATATATGGTATATTATGTACGCCGAGCAGCAAACAACAAGCGGCCCGTTACCGTTGTGAGCGAGTTTGAAACTAAAAAAAACTATCGCTAAATTTTGCTAGACAACGTTGAACTCTGCCTGTGGACGGCGTTGCCGGAGCGTGAGAGAATCTTCTAATTGCCTGCGAAACATCGGCCAGACGGCGGCGGCAGAGCTTATGCTTTTTTTCGAAGATATATTTATTTGTTATAGCAAAAAAACAACAAAAAAAATAAATAACAAATGCTATACACACACAAACACACAGCGCCACACACTCCTGCGCTCCACTTTGCTCTCTCCACTCTCCACTCGCTGCTCTACGCTCTCCACTCTCTTCGCTCTCAGTGTCAACCGCCGACTATTTTGGTCAATTTTGCGCTACGCCTCAGTGTGTGTGTGTGTGTGTGTACATATATAGCCTTCACACATCTATATACATATATATATCACTGTGTGCCCGTGTGTGTGTGTGTAAACGTATATGTGTAAGCGTTGGCTACGCGATTCTCGGGCAAAAGGCAACCAAAACAGATCTTATTTTAATATTTCTTTAGAAACTTCTTTTATATAATCGATTTGCACTTTGCATTTGTTTTGATTTCCAATTCGTCGCTTGATTCTTTCATATTTCAGCATCATCATTAGGCACACGCACGCCTGAGCCTAAACCACTGTTTTTCCTCCTCCTTTCTTTCTTATTTATTTATTTACTCCACACAAACCGACCGCTTATGTATTTAGTTATAATTTTGTAGTTTTAGTTTTGGTTTTTCTTCTTGTGTTTTTTTTTGTTTACGCCACGATTTTCCCGTGTTGTGTTGTTGGCATTTTTCTGGCGAGCCAGCGACTGTTTAGTGCTGGGCCAAGCGTTTCGATTGTTGCCGTGCCCATCTCCAAGTGTTTCGATGTTTTGGTATGTCTAACCGGTTATATTACCGGTTCGCCGCTGCTGGTTCTACGCACCGCAAACTCTACACTTTCGCCCACTCCCATCTCTACCGCTCGAATTGGCCCAACAACAAACAATTGTTTTAATTTGCATAACATACTTATTGGACATGGAACACGAAAACACTATAGGTAAATTTTTGCTAATGTTTACTTTTTACATTTTGGTCAATCGACGCTTGCGCTTAGTGTGTGTTAGTGACGGTACTGAAGATCGATAAGCTCGGGCTTAGCTATCGATGGGCAGCACCAAAAATCGAACGCAAAGCAGTGTTGGCTAATACGCACTGATCGCAGTTCAGAGTTGATTTTCAAAGCTGGGCGCCAAAAACTAAACTAATTCAAACTGGAGTTTAAATACAAAATAATCAATAATGTATATTAAGCTAAAAAATGAAAAAATGTTATACAAACCATAGCATTTTGTATTTATTATAACACAAAAAAATGAATAAAAACAAATAGTTAAGCTGTAATATAGTTTTTTTTATTAAAATATAAAAAATAAGTGTAACAATATAGACATGCCCATGTTATGAAACATAGAAAAAAATCAAAAAGAATACAAAAGTAAATGAAATGTTGCATGTATTTGGTATTATATCATCATCATCTATTTATAGTTTATTTATGTACTATGGAATGTGTTTATGTTGTAAGGTTAACTTAACGATAAAGAAGACATCAAAATAGCAAAATTATGAACATTAACTGGAATTAATTAACACTGGTTACACTGGGCGGGAGGTTAGGGGGTTCAATATAAAGTGCCTCGAAAGTACGGTTTAAGCGACAATAAAAGCGAAACATAATAATATTAATAATAAGAATAACGAGTAAATTTTAGCGGAAACGGAAACAAGCGCCATTGGCAGCCATTTCATGTTTGAAATTAAAAGCGAAGCGCCAAATTAAGTTAAATTAACTGCAAAATTTGAGTATGGCCAAACAATTTGATGCAATTATCGACATCCGCTCATTAAGCATTTTTATGTACTTTTCTTTTCTTTGCGTTGGCCACTTTTTACCCACTTTTTTTGGTCACTTTTTGGCCACTTTTTGGCCACTTTTTTGGGGCCGTTTTCGTTACCTTTTTTGTTTGTTTTTTGTTTGGCGTGCGCCATTGGGATCAGCGGCTTTATGTGCGTGCATATTTACGAGTTTTCATGATAATTCAAGAACCTTGACTCTAATCACCCATTATGTGGCATTATGACACTACGAGGGGCGTTTGGTAAGTAAACGGCGAGGCAAGAAATTCACTTGATTATCTCCAGTTTTGCTTAAAGTTGGCAAAAAAACGTATTCCGTTTAGTAGGCTTGGGTTTATTAGATATAAATTGTACGTTGGGTGCTCCAATCATGTCGTATTTATCTAGGGCGGAAGATTGCTTTAGGAGGTCTAAAAGTTTCAAAAGCTTAAAAACGAATTTAGAATATACTAGAATTCAGTATATTTAAGAAATATGGGGATATCGCACTGTTGTGGGTTCGAGTCATACTCATGGCGATAGGTTGTGGTGTAGGATTTCAAATCCATCCATTTAAATAATAAAGATCTTCATGGAAGGACGCAGAAAGAGAAAGGTAAATAGTGCTTCAGGCTGTCGCCCGATAGGGTTGTTATAGTCACAACTTGAAGCATTATTTGTCTTAATTGCCTTGATTCCTTCACAATAAGTTTTTTTTTACGTGGGTGGATTTCAAATCCCCCGTCAAAACTTAGTTTTTCTAGGAGGATCATGCCTATCGACATAAGTGGGAATCGAACCCATGCCGCTTAGTCGGCAGGACAGTGCGCTATTTTTTACCACTGAGACCACCTGTATTATATATATATTTTTCAGATCGGTTTACGTTTAGCGTCCTTAAAAAATCTATGAATCAAGTTTAATTTGAATTTCAGTTCAAAAACTGAAGGAGCAGTAGCCTTATAGCCTTATAGACAGACACCCAGCAGGAGACAAACTGCTATAAGGGCAGACAGATAGGGAGACGGATAAAAAGATGAACAGACAGGCAGATAGGGAGGCATGCGGACAGACAGCCGAACATTTCCCATTCGATTTCATACTCTTCGATTTAATCTCCTGACTATTCTGGACGTAAGTTTTATAGGTCTGCGATGCTTCTTTCTATGTTTATTAAAGCAAAAAGGGAATATACTAATTTTTCATTTAAATGACTTAAAAAATGGTTTAAAAATTAGATATTTTGTATGGAAAGAACGCATTTTGCTTTCAAGCTTAGATATATATATATTTTTTTTTCCAATTTTTTAAGTTTATTGACTTTTCTTTGGAGGAACTAAATTGTTCGATATAAAAGAATTTTTTTTAATGTTTGGAAATGTAAGCCTACTTAATTCTTCTCTGAAAAATATCGATCTATGTACCATTGTTGGACTTACTAAAGCAGTCTTCCACTCCAGTAGAGCATTTGGTATAGATTTTATTCCGAACAAGTTGTTGAAATTATCAAAGGAATGTTTGACTTCTTGACTGAATCGTTTAATAAACAAACGCCCCCTGTCCGATGTATATATATTTATATGTACTTGATGTGTGGCACAAAGATCTATATAGAAGCATGATTCATTCAGTTGCAGCCACTTACTATTTGGGTCCCGCTTCTAACGGTTGCAGATTGTGATTGAGTGAGATGCTGTTGTTGTTGTTGCTGCTGCTGCTGTTGTTGCAACTGTTGCACCACTTGTTGCTGTTGTTGCAGCTGCTGGGGGGAACGCGAGCTGCGCACCTGTTGCTGGGCTGTGGCATCTTCGGCTGTGGCATCTTTGGCAGTCTCAAGGTCCGACTCAATGCGCATGCGTTGATTCTGCGGATGAAAGAATTAAGAGGGTATTAAAAATTTTAAATTTTTTAAGTTTATATATATATATATTATTGATATTATTATTATATAGCCATAACAACCCCATCAGATCACAGCCTGAAGCACTATTTGCTTTTATTTCTGCTTCCTTCAGCGAAGATCTTTAATCGCGTGGGTGGATTTAAAAATCCTACGCCACAACCTAGTTTTTTTAGGAGAGTCATGTCTATTGGGTGGGACTCGAACTTACACCTTTTATTGGGCGGGACAGTGCGCTATCCACTGGTCCATCGAGGCCCCGAGGTTAATCTATTTTATGGATATATTTTTTGTGATTTCGCCGAATAAAAATAATAGATCTTAACGTTGTTGTAATGTTTTTTATCAACCATTCAACCGTGAATGAATAATTAAAGAAACAATATAGTACAATCTATATAGGATGTCGTTGATTTTGTTCTGTCCTTTCCATGGTTGGCATGTTGTGTGTCTATTTTGGGGGTTTAGGTTAATCTATTTTCTGGATATCTTTTTAGAATTTCGCCGAAGTTTCGTCGATGACAGAAGGAAATTTAGCACCGGTTTTGCTCAGACTGGAAAAAAAATGATTCACATTACCCCCAAATTTGGCTAAGTTTAAAGCTTCTTAGCAAGCAATTCTCCTCCGAGGAACCTTAGGATCCCTACAAGAGCTTTCCAATAAACTATTCTCATGGGTTTAGTTATCAGTTACAAGACGATCTGGAGATTAACCAGAGACAACTTATTCAGCCAATTCTGGCTCTGCGGAAAGTATCGTTGAGATCGGTTATCTTAAAGAGTCTCTGAGGACTATAAGAGCATTAATGGCGAATATTGTTTAGGAGTGAAGAAAAAATCCATAATCTCGATAAAGGTGGCGTTCGCACATCGAACCCACGATTTGTTTGAAACAACAGTAGACTGACTGAACGGTAGGAACAGTCCCACCAAGGTGCAAAAATTTAATAGTTTACTTTTCTTGTATTTTTTTTTATACATTTTTACATTTAAGAGTGTTTTTTTAGGATTGATTGATTTTTCAGAGCTATCCCAATTTTTTTTTTTTGACTCAGGTTAATTTCCTTCTTGGAAATTTTATTTTCTTTTATTTCTTTTCCGTTAAAAATGTTATATTCATTTGGAGCTAAAGTTTGTAATTTTCAGAAGGAATCTCCGTAGACCTGCAAAAGTTACTTAAAGAATGTTGAAAAGGTAAAAAGAAATCTATCAGCTGGTCCGGGGGTCAACGTGAGTGTCTGAAAACAAGTTTCTTTAGTTCTTGAGCTACCGTTATGCAACTTACACATAACATGTTCTTTTTTATCCGTCAGCACATTTTTTAGAACAGGTCAGATCGAAGCTCTATATCATATAGCTCCCTATAAA
Source organism: Phorticella flavipennis (assembly GCA_037040045.1). Lineage (NCBI taxonomy): Eukaryota > Metazoa > Arthropoda > Insecta > Diptera > Drosophilidae > Phorticella > Phorticella flavipennis. The sequence goes on along the minus strand of JBANCY010000216.1, from coordinate 23,508 downwards.
ACCTAAAAGTAGGTTTCGGCCATATTTCCCATGTTTTTCAACATATTGGATTCAAATTTCACAAACACTTAAGATTCTGTATTATCTAACACTCTTACTTTTACCGAAGCTATCATATGACAGCTGAATGGGACTGTCATAAATTTGGTTGAGTGTTTTATTAGATCGGAGGCTAAGACCACTGATCAGGTCAATCCCATAGATATACTCTCTCTCTTAAGTCTGATGAAGATCTTCTATGATATTTGTACTGTAAAGTTGTCGGTATATTCAAAATTTTGGATCGATTGGCAAATTTCATGTGAAATAATTTTGAAATTTACACGTTTTTTAGTCCGAAAAACAGTCTTAATATTTGTATCCTCTATATGAAATGATATATGAAGTCATTGGAGAAATGACACTTGGACTTAACTAGGGTCTGCTTGACCGGCAGATACCCTGCTTACATTCGCACAGCAGCAGACATAACGTCCGCCCCTGCTGCTTTCGCCGTCGCGTTCCTCCTCCTGCTGGGGATTCTGTTGTTTCTTTGCTTCCTTTTTATTCTGTGAACGGGATCTGTGCTCCTGCAGCTGCTGCTGTTGTTGCTGCTGTTGTTGTTGTTGTTGCTGCTGTTGTTGTTGTTGCTGCTGCTGCTGCGCTGGCGACGGCGCTGGCGCAGTCAGTTGACGTCGACGCCGACGCATGCGAACCGGGGATCGCGAGCCAACATAGTTGGAGAATCGACGACGCGAATGCCGGACAATCGATACCCAATCGATCATTATCGATTATTAACAATTTCGTTGCATTTACAACAAAAATTATGAAAGTCACAAGCACTAAGATACAATCGTATCTCAAAGATACACAATTGATAAAGTTTTGTTCTAGTTTATGTCTAAAATCGAGGAATTTGAATTTTCAGAGGGAAGTGTTATTTTTCACTTTCCTTGTGCGTTAAGAAGAGTGTAAAAATATAAATTCCTAGGCAATTACCCTTCCGCCTGCTTGGATAATAACATAATCATCAGTTGCGCCACAAAGGACAAAGTATTACCTGGTATGCGACCCCCTTGGAATCAAATATTAACGCTAATAACAGTGCCCATGGAGCAGCTCAATTAGTGCTTCGATTTCGTAATACATTTTTGATGATTTTTATCGATTTAATTTGCATTTAAAAGTGCAACCACGAGAACAGGTTGAGCTTAAGAAACCCACCTCAAATATTTGACTTTCAGGGAGATTTATGGTTTGATTGTGTTAAGATGTAATAATAATAATAATAATAATCAGTTCATTCTTTTTGATTAAATCGGTATTTTGCGACGGTATGGATTATTATACTATGCAGAATGCTGGAAACCAAAAGGCCATCCAAAATTTCCGATTCACAAACGGTACCCCCTAGCAACTGCACCGAGTTGTAGGGAGTATATTGTAGGAGCCTTTTTATTATCATTAATATGATTTTTATTATTATTATTATTATAACCCCATTTGGTCACATATAACCCCATTTGCCAGAAGCACTATTTGTCTTTTTTTCTGCTTCCTTCACTAAAGATCTTATTTTTACGTGAGTGGATTTTAAGTCCTACGCCACAACCTATTTTTTCTAGGAGGGTCATGCCTATCGACATGAGTGGGAATCGAACCTCGCACCTCTTGTTTGGCGGGCCAGTGCGCTATACACTAGTCCACCGAGGCCCCAGGAGCCTTTTTGGACATCCACGCAAAAATTTGACAGGTTCTTAGCCCAGAAGCGGCCAATTCGTCGTGTTGAAAATAACCTTTCCTTAATTGTTATGGTAGGAGCTTTGGCCCCATTATTACGTAAAGACTTATCGGGTATCCCATCGCAAAATTGAAATATCTGCCCAGATGATGCTCCACCACATGTCGCACAGCTAATCTTTGGAATTTTTTATGGCTCGGTAATAGCCTCCTCCGGCTCATTGACTAAATTTGACTGCTCTGATTTATGATTCTCGGAATCTTAAAGCACAAATACAAATATTGTGTCTCAAAAGGGAAATTCTCGGGCATGGCAAACAACCGTTGTAATATGTTCGGCATGTTCCGAACACCCGCACCCGCCCCCTCTCGACCGACCGCCTTTTGAACAAGCTATGAACAACTATGCCCAAATAATATCCCCGAAATGTGTTTAACAATCTGCTGCTGCTCCCATTTTTGTTCGCATGTTGTTTGTGTACACGGTACGTGTACGAGGGCAGGCCGAAAAGTTCGAGGACATAATGCCTTTTGGCCAGGGATCAACTAGGCCAGACAAGGATGGGGCGCAGGCATCTTAAAACACTTTCGTTTACCATTTAAAGGAAATAGTATAGTATACAGAAAGATAATTGAAATAGAAACAGGAAATTTTATGCTAATTTTGGGTTGAACTTAGGATCTGTGAAACTTCAGTGCTCTTCATATTCTTGGATCATTAAAAATTGTAGAGCTTAAGCAATTTCAGTTTATTTTAAGGCAAAAGCAAGTGGGGAAGCATTATTTTATGCTTTTTTGGCAGTTGGTTCAAATGAAGTTGGAGCAAGTTAGGAAATAATATCATGGCTAAAACAAGTTATTACACTCTTCCTAAAGCTCGAGCGGAATATCCTTATGACATATTTATTTAGAACCAAGAGGAAATTCTTTGCCCAATGAACACTACGATACGATACGATATCAGAAGTAATATAAGAGCATGTTTGTGAATGACGCATAACTTGCGTCTTTATTAATTGATTCTTTTGAAATTGGGCATATTAATAGATAATAATAAAACTGAAGTTTCTTTAAAATTTAAAAGTAAAAGCTCGAAAAACATGGCAAATATGGGCAAGTTATTTGAGAGTTATATTATATTAGGGCTGTGTTAAATAGAGCCAAGGAAATTTTTTGCCTACTTAAAAGTGTATAAGAGTGCCCTTAAAAGGAATAGAAAGATCATATGAAATGTTTGTGAATGAGGCATAGATGCGGTGTTTATAAGACGATCTTATACGATCTGAAATTTGGTACACTAATACATAATAATAAAATTGAAGTGTATTTCAAAATTTAAAACACAAAGCTTGAAAAACTTTGGAAATATGGGCAAAAATTGCAATTTAGTTGTGTGATGTTGGGATTTCAGAACAAAGGGGCAGATTTCGATGCATACAAATGGATAGACCGACGAGCTTAGGCAAATCTAATTCTTTCCTGGACTTTTCGGGGATTTACAATATGACAATATTTCCCATATCGTTGAAGTCGTTGAAGTTTACAGCCCGCCCATGTTATTTTTGTTTTTGCGTTTGCCAACAAAAACAGTTATAAATGTTGTTGTCATTTGTTATTATAGAGCATATAATGTGCGTATTGTATGTACTATACGATATCATCTCTGGATAATATAAACAATGCGTTTTATGCCTGTGTATTTTTTGCTTTTAACGTTCTTTAAGGCTGATTTCATGGTTTAAAATTTGATGTTACGTGCGCTAAATTTTCCGACATCTGCTTGTCCCATGTCGGTCTATATGTATCTATATCTATAAACATGTGTGTGTGTGTGGGAGGGGGGAGGGGGGAGGGTGTGTGTGTGAGTGTGTTTGTGAAATAAGCCAAAAGTTCACATGTCGAGAGCAGACAAGAAAACATCAAATGAAAATCTGTTTGGCAACAAGCTGCCTACAGATATATATTCATCTGCGGATGATACAATACTTGTCATTTGAATAGCGCCAGTTGTAAATTACTGATATTACTCTATTGTATCCCATTGTATTGCATTGCATTGTGTTCTGTTCTGTTATGTTGTGCTCCATATTGCATTGTTTGCAGCAAATGTTTATCAAGGTTGTTAGAGACATTGTTTGATGACCGATTTTGGTGCACGAATTTCGGTATGGTAAAATATGTCTGCTCTTTGAAGTCTTACACCACGACGTTGGGGTCACCGATTTGGCTATGTTTTAGCCCTAAGTCTATTTAGTGGGCATGCAAAATGTTATGACGCGACGGCCAAGGATTCGTCCTCTAAACTTCCTTAAAGTTTTGAACTACGCGTTGAATAATCGTCAAATTGAGCGCATTTCATCTGCCGAGGTAGCCCAGTGAGTAGAGTAGCAGTATCTTATTGGTATTAGTATTGTTAGAGCTCTTAAATTTTCTACTCTATATCATTTCTTTGAAAAAATATTTTAGATATTAAATTGTATTGTACTAAGTTGAACAAACCAAAACGATACATGAAACTTTTCCTGGCCAAAAAAATTAAAAAAAAATTGTTTTTAATGAGGCATATCATCGCTTTAAAACTTGGTGGATAGACAGAAAATAGAAAATGTAATAGGCCTATTATTTTGCTTGATGTTCAAAATTTTTTTTGAAGGAAAAGTTTCTCTGAGGGATTTTCATTATGCTTATTAGCACAACATCTGAACAACAACTGCTATATTGTTATCCAAAATCATTTGTCTTATTAACTGACTATTTCAGTATTTTTTTAACATATTCCCGGAACGTTTGTAACTGCGCAATTGGATATATAGTACTGCATGATGGAATCGAAATTTAGTTGCAATTAAATAGATTTGTTTGTCTATATAAATCTTTGCTACAATTTAAGTGACATTTGGTGTCATCTACGTTATTCTATTATTATTATCTGGCCTTAACAACCCATCGGGTCAAAGCCTGAAGCACAATTTTCCTTTATTTCTGCTTCCTTCGCTGAAGAACTTTTTTTTTGCGTGGGTGGATTTCAAATCCCACGCCTCCTAGTTTTTCTAGGAGGGTCATGCTTATCGACATGAGTGGGAATCGAACCCACGCCGCTTGTTCGGCGGAACAGTGCGCTATCCACTAGTTCACTGAGGCCCCGTAATTCCAAACAGTATGAAAATGGAAAGAAATAAAATAATCATTTTCTTTATATTTTTTTGGGCACAGGTAGGAAATTCATTATCGACTATATATCTTTTAATTTACATAAAATTTGTATCACCAACTATATAATATATCATTAAAAGTTTCTGAAAATTTAATGTTTCGTGTTCCTTAACTAAAAGAACCTATTATAGAGTTTGGTATATAAAAATTGCTAAAAATTATATAAGATCCATAAAATCTTTCCCTGGAATTTTATTCTCCTTCTATGCTTATCCGAATACCGTTATAGATTCAATCAAAAAAGCAATTATTAGTCAGTTTGGATCAATTTAATGGGCAAATATGCAACCTTTTATAGAGTTGGATATATCAAAATTGCGATAGTAATGTTGAATGTATATGTCTCAAAAATTGTATTTTAACTCTGAACAAACGTTATAGTTTCAATATATTGTATTCTATCTAATGAAAAAAAGATCTAGAGTCTAGATCTAGATTCGCGAGGGTCTAAATTGTGTTTCTGAGTTGTTCTTGTTGGCACTTTCCAGCGTATGCTTCTAAAACAATGAACATTTTCGTTTTTCCGTTGACATTTTTTGTTTCCGAACTTTGATAGGTTACAGAAAGATATAAAGACGTCAACAGATCATCAATTGCCTATATATATTTTGTATTCTTCATTTGAGGTTTGCTATTAGACCCTTTTTTGGATATTGGTAAATCGTTCAGAAAATGTAACTCTTAGTATATTTTTTACCAAATATTTCACGATCTTATTCCAGAACCTTAATTTTTCCGGCAGGCTCAAAACAGGACAGGTTTCCGGATAAGCGAAGCTCCAAAAAAAGGTCAGATCTATCCGAGAAAATGCTAAGTTGGAAACAATGTATGCATTTCTAGTCAACACGATATATTATAGGTTTTCATAGAATTATATATTGATTGAAAGAGGTTTTTTAAGAAGATTTCTTAAAGATTCTTGAAATAAGATGATATAATCAGTTTAACTATGCCAAATATAACTTTCAGTTTATAAAGCTGATGATATCACTTTTGTAAACACATAGTTTAGCAAGTGACTGACTATCCCTAGAATTTCCTAAGGGTGGACATACCCATCAGATGGTGTTAACATGGGTGACAGCGCTACAAGCAGCATCAACTTGTTTACTTTTATCGGTTGTCGGTTGTCTGTTTGATTTGGAACAACTGTGCTTAACCAAATGATGCGATTCGTGTATATTTAACTTAGGGTGGACCACATTTGGTAAACACCAAACAAGGGTAACCCCCAACCACAGCTCCCAAGGAGGAAGTGAGGCTACCTCTCAGAGTATAACTAACTTTTTTGTTGGGGACAAAATAAAGGAAAAATAACTTTTGAATGCTGAACACAAGACACAATATATAGGCGAAATCGAGAAACCGGGAAAAAGCCGCGTTACTTAGCACTTCAATCGGATGTACGCGAAAAACTGGGAGAAAAGACAAGAAAGATGATGATAATGATGATGGCGGCGGCGACGACGCGACGGGCGACGGGCGGCGAGTAAAGCAAGCTGCCAAAACAAAAAGCTAGAAGAATTACAGATACTGCCACAGATTTGTATACAGACAGACCGACAGCGACAGGTCCGATAGAGCTATAGATACTGACAGATACATAGATACAGCTAGAGATACAGCTAGAGATATAGATAGAGATAGAGCATGTGTATGCGTGGCAGATACATTTGTGTTTGTTTTAATAAGTTGCTCAATGCCAATCGAAGCGAGCAGCATGAATGAAAATCTAAAGAAAAGCCGAGCGAGTTAATGAATATATAGAAATATATATAGGTATATATATATAGGGGGCTTTGTAGTCTATAGTCTGGCAGTTAAAGCAGCCAAAATATTTTGGTGAAAACATTGCCAAGTCGTATACGTAATGGCATGTCAGGTGTATTGCCCAATGGCACGCACAACTCTCGGAAACATTCGAAAGATACAAATTCCAATTGGAATTGAAATTCAAAATGAAATTAGTCTGGCAACGCTGTGTTAGCCCAAGCTGTTGACCCTTGTTAAAGCGGGATAGCAACATGTTGTAATCAACATGCTGATGTCTAACAGCTGTTTAACCAGGCCTCAATGTGTGTGTGTGTGTGGGGAGGGGTGTATGTGTGTGTGTGTGTGTGTGTGTGGGGCTGGGTGTGTGTGTGTTACACTGGATTTTATGTATTTAATAAATTTTATATAACAATTTGCATAGATTTTTGATTTTTGTTTATATCTCAATTATTTGGCGCGCACAAGTTGTAAAAACTTTGGGCACATTTGGGGAGTTTTTTGTACCTCCCAAAAATGCCGGGCGTTAGCTTTGTGTACCGTTAGATGCGTACGCACAAAGCGTAAAAAAAAAAATTGGAAAAAAATTTAAGAGGTTTGCAGACAGGCGGGAAAACAAAGACGTAAACGTAGACTAAGACTTTGGCGGAAACCTAGTTGCAGTCTTCGACGTAGACCTCGACGTAGACGTAGACCTGGACGTAGACGTAGACGTAGACGTCGACAGAGATGACGGACACGCGAGAGTTATGCGACTCGACACGTCGACAGCGCTGCTGTTACTGCCACACGCGGCGGCACGCGCGACGCACCAAGCAGCAGGCAGCAGGCAGCAGGCAGGCAGGCAGCAGGCAGCGAAGCCAGCGTAAACGACAACGTCAATGGCCAAAGGCGTCGTTAGTGGGTCTCGAAATTGTCGAGGTATTACGGGGCAGGACGCTGACACGGGGTGGATTGGAAGGTTGGTAGGAAGGTTGGTTGGATGGGCGGGTGGTTCGACTTAAGCGTCTGTCTGATGCCTCGGATTACTTGAAAGTATAAAGCGTTAAGAATGGCCCTTAAAAAAGTTGCCTAGTTATCAGCGAATCCTTAGCCTATATCTTTGAATGGCCATACACCGAGTGCACCTATATGTACGCCCCTCACACCACCAACCACATCCTACTTATCAGTTAGCACTTAACACATTTTATCGGTTCATAATCAGAGCATAAGGAATCGCTTCATTTGTATGCAACAGTAACAAGTTGACAAACAACACGTACGCGATTTGTACACTCTAACGTAAGTACGTAAGTGTAGGTTACGTTCTCGTATTTTACGTTAACGTATTCACGTTTACGTACTACGCATGTCAATGGCAAAACCGAACCTGAGCCCAAAGCCCCAGCGTCTCAGTGCCTCAAAGCGCCCACAGTCCATAGCCCCATAGTTTCAGAGCCCCGCCGTCCCACTGCCCTCTCCGTATATGTCTGTCGGTCTATATGTCCGTCCGATTTGTCAGCCGAGCCCCCTGCTTATAATAACATAAGGCCGGCGTCGGCGCAGCACAAACGATTCACCGTGGGCCTTTCGGTTAACGGCATCTGTTCCTTGAGGCGTGTAAAAAAGTTCTTGAGCTTTTAAGCGAATATCATAAATTATAAACAGCTGCTGATTGGGACACCTTGTGCCAGAGCACAGGGGCTTTCGATTCTGCCCCCAATTTTATACTACGAATTTGTACACGTCAAACAACGTTTTCCTTTCCTTTACAATCGAATCCTTGAATAGATTTTAGCCATTTTTTTTAACTCATCGGCATTTTCTCTATTATATTTAACAAATACTTCGTCTACATTTCTATATAATTTACTCCTATAACTTTATGATAAAAAATATAGAATTCTATTCTAAGTTTCGGAACCTGTGCGAAATTCGGATACATTTAAAAAATACCGCCAATTCTAAAGTTCTGTCGTATTCTCATTCGCGTGTTGATAGACTTTGGAGTAGAGTTGGACACGGGACTTTGTTGAAAAATTTAGGACGCGAGCCCTAAAATTAATATCGGGCGTTTTGCGTGTGGGCCCGTGCCTAGGTATGAAAGTCCGCAGGCGTCTTTTTTCGACCTTAGGTAAAATTCCTAATGGAATGCCAAGCCTTTAAATTGGATACAATATATTTAATGCACGATATTTTTTGAATTGTTTAAAATGTTTCATGAATTCCGAAATTTTTTGAAAAGCTCGTCATTTTTTTCAGCTTAATGTTATATGGTTGCACTTATGATCTTGTACTGCCAGCAACTTTTCAGATGTTTCGAAACTCTTTGTGAGCTCAAAATGTCTAGCATTCTATTGGCATTTGCTATAACTCTTTAAAAATTTCTGTGAGTTCCGGAACTCATTGCGGATCAGAATAATGATCTATGATTTTACAAAGAGGTAAAACTTGGATCCCGTACTGCCGGGATTCTATACAAATTAAAACGTCCCTTTGACTGAACCGATCTTTTCGAATTCAGTTCCCAAAAAGCATTTTCTTGCCATAATTGACAAACAGTTTTTAACTCGTAAGCTTCTAGCTTTGACTTAAATAAATTTTTATGATTCATCATCTGCATTATTTTGAATCTTATTTTTGCTTCATCATTCTCTTTCTACATTATACGAAAATAATTATGATATCAATTCCAATGATTCTGCAAATTCATTGAGAGTTTGGTTCAGGTTGTTCAACTTCAATGAAGCTCTATTAACAGGTTTAAGGCTTGTTCTATAAAGTCTTATAATAAGGTCAAAAATAACAAAAAAAAATGATTTAGGCCAACACTGGAAGAGCGTTTCATAAAGCCTTTTACAAAAAACGTAATCATTTTTTAATAAATATAATTGTGGTTTACCTCGTACCCCAATTGTTATCGAAAAATAAAATTGTTTTTGATTCTGAATCGTAACTCATAACGTAACTTAATAAGTTCCTTTAAAGTCAATTTGAATTCATTTTTATTTTTGAAACGACATTAACAAAAAAAAACAAAAAATCCTCCTAGATTCAAAACGATATACCAATTTGGTTTTACTTTATTCACAAAATGAAACTGGAAAATTGAATCCACTTTTTATCGGAAAAATAATTGTTCCTAATAGTGAATCGTATCCCATTATGGAACTGATATAGTAACAATCTATTTCCGTTCCTATCATAATTAATTAATATAGAATTCGGTAAACATAAAAGTTGATATTTTCTACTTTCTAAACTTACTTGTAAAAAACTTTAAATTCTTCAAACTCTTCTTTGGGGCTTATCAAAGTTATTAGTTTGTTCGGCAATATATCTAGAACCCTTATAGTGTATGTTACATATTGAATTAATGAATAATAATATTTTGTAACCAAATAATAATTCGGACACCTATATTAAAATATTTGGGAACTTTTTTCAAATCTTACTAATCCGTGCGTTCCAAAAGTTTTACTGGAAACTCCTATCATTTCGGGTTGAGACCTTATATATACCCTATTAAAATGATTTTCAAAATATGGATTGGATTCTTCACTTTGATTTAGAATATTTTATCTTATCTATGGTATTTCTCTAAGGACTTGGTGTTTTCTATATCAATGAAATGCGATCAAAACTTCAGGAATCTTAAATAATACTTAGCCCAACTCACAATTACAAACAATTGACTCTCGGAACGATAAGGTAACTTTCATGAAGAAAAAATAAATTGGTCTTTAATTTATGACCACAATTTAGAATCCAACGTAGACATATATGGGGTATGTTCAAGTCAGTCAGCTTTTGCTAAAGCTTTGTTGGCTGTTGACAAATTTTTGCATAATTTATAAAATTTTATTGAAATGGATTTCTGGACATTGCTTTTGCTAGGACCGACACCTCGAGGGCTCCACAGTGCGAGGACGGCAGCACGAGCGAATCCGAATCCGAGCCCGAGTCCAAGCTCGGCAAGAAGCACGAACCCAAACACGAATCAGAAGCCAAAACCGAAAACAAAGCCGAGCGACGACTACGTGACCCCCGAACCACAAGTTCTGTGTGTTTGTCTGGGTGTGTGGGTGTGTGGGTGTGTGAGTTACGGTACTTTGGGGCATGTTAAAGTTTTTTATTCCTTTCTGCCACTGAGTGGGTCAACACAAATCATGTTGCAAATACAAAAAGGAAAAAAAAAACACAATACAACATCGTCGTTTACCGTTGAGTCCTTATCAAATTTAAAAGCACCTCCGCTGCGGTGGTTGGTTGATCCATGTGTACACCTAACGGTTGCCTGGCTACACAATACACCGCAACCCCGCACCGCCCAGCACCACCCAACACCGCCCACACAATCGACGGCAGAACCCGTGCAATTGACCCACCTCAAACCGCTTTGACACCTTCTCAGTTGGCCACTTGATGTGAAAACGGTTCAGCTTTACGCTCTTCTGCTTTCTTCTTTATCCCAGCCCATCCTCATCCTCATCGTCTTCCCCATCCGCGTCCTCATCCAACCCCAAGCAAACTCATCTATTCCCATTCACCCAGTGCCCCATTTCACAGCGCGTTTTGACTTTCAGACTAATTAAATTCTTAGCTCTTCTTACAAACGTAAATAGAATGTAAACTTCCTTCCTCAGTTGAAAGTGCTGAAAGTCAAAGTCCTGTCAGAATTCCAACTTTTGATAACAAAAGAAATTTAATAACAGATTTTTTTTAAGAAATAAACAAGTAATGTAGGATTATCCTACAATTAGACACGCCGAAGACTTTGTACTCTTTACCAAGTTTCGTATATATATTGTAGAAATGCTCGGGAACGCTTATTTAATAACAGCTAGCCGACTTTTTGTTGTATGGTATATATATCATATAGTAGTCCGACTTTCCGAAATTTGTTGGAGCGTTAGATAATAAAGAAATCAAAGTTGTGCGAGGTTCAAATGCAATAGTGTGAAAAACATGGAATAATATGGATGGATGGATTTTTAGTTATATACCAACTATATGATCCAGTTCCGACAAATATGTGCATAGAGAAAAAAGAAGGCTTTATGCAATTTTAATAACAAAACGTACAGATGGGGGCCTCGATGGACCGGTGGATAGCGCACTGTCCGGCCAAATAAGAGATCCGAGTTCGAGTCCCGCTCATGTCAATAGGCTTGAACCTCCTGGAAAAACTACCTTGTGGCGTACGTTTTGAAATCCACCCTCCTAAAAGGAAGTTCTTCAGTGAAAGAGGCAAATATTAAGACAAATAATGCTTCAGGCTGTGACATGATAGTGTTGTTATGGCCATGTAATAAATACTAATAGTAATATACAGATGGGCAGAGGGACGTTACCTGATAGATAGATAGATAATAAGCCTGGAGGTATTTTCCCTATCTTGATATTTCTCAACAGTCTTAAATACCCTCCTTCTCTTTGTCTGTCCGACAGATATCGATATGGCGTAAAATGTTCCCACCAAATACCAAGACCTTAGAATACTCTAGTGAAATACGAGTCTATTTATTTTGCGCTCAGAAGTTCGAATTAAAAACCAACAATTTTTTCCAGGAGAAGCTGTAACTGCAGAGCTCAAGAACTTCTACCACAAAGCCATGCCATGCCCCCAGCCCACCATCCCTAACACGTCCTACCAAGTGCTTAACAAGAGACTCTTTTGATGCGAATCAAATTTAATAGAAGTGTCAATCTGCTCATCTAATGAGGTCTACTTCAACGAAAAAACATTGATTTACAGCTATTGTTATCGATCCAGAAGCAATTCGATTAGATTGGTAAAATTCAGAAGCAGTTTAGGAAAAACACTTACAATCAGACGCGTTTTAGATACCCATGGGGGATACCCGAAGGAAAGCACTCTTCGGAAACAGAGTATCTTTAGGACTCTTCTTTTAAAAAATGTACATGGTAGTTTGGAGTAGTTTTAAACAATGAATGCGAAAACCACTCTTACTTTATTATAACTAATAAAACTCTGTACCGAAATCGGACTATCGTAAGTAATATATAAGTAATATATATTAACTTAGACAGTTGGTCTTATTTTCTCTCTAGGATTTTGCTAGGATCATATAAAGCTTTTATTTTACTTTAGGTTGGGGGTTTTGCAAACAAAACCAAAGTAAAAGATCCTTAGTTTTACCTAATTTGACATCGTTTTCTTTGATTTGTTACACGGTGCTACAAGACATGTTGGAGAAACTAGACGTATCACAGATAATTTTGGACTCTCAGTACTTCCAACTATATTTTATAATATTTAAATATAACTTTAGCAAATTTCTTCTTAATTGATAATTTTAATTATGAATTGTAATCAGTCCTTCCGGTCAAAAAGTCCAAATAATTCTTACCTAACATCAACATCAACATCAACATAATTTCTTTAATAAATTCCTTTCAAACTTTCAAGGATTGAGTAACAAAAGTAAAATAAAAGTAAATATACTTATTAACTTTCATTTCACTTTTGTTACTCAATCCTCAATCAAGTCCTGTCAAGAGTTTGAGGAGCACGAGGACCATTGTCAACTCCACCTTTCCTCCCCAATCATCATCAAAGCAATGTCTATTTGATGAGTATTTGGTAAGTTTGTCAGAGATCCAAGAAAACTTTTAATTAATTAAATTTCCCAGGAATTTCAAATATTAGATGAGTTGAGATAAAATGAAACCGGAGAAAAAATTACAATGAGAAATTATGTAAAAATCAAATAATGTAATATAAGAGTAAAGAAGTAAATTCTCGGCTCGTCGAACATTTTATACCCTTTTTAAAAGCCTATAGAATTAATCGCGATAGCTTAATAAATGTGTGGAAAATTTATATTTAAATGAAAATATGTAAAATATGGGTCAAAATTAGTTTTGCTTAGCAACTGGATCATATAGTGGTGCAATCTTGTTCGGTGGATGAATAGATAATGAGGAAATATAAAATATATAAATCTTTTAGTTATGATATATGATATAGTAGCCCGATCTGGCAACTTTAAAAAAGAAGGCTCTGTGCCAAGTTTAATTAGCTTTCAAAATATACAAGATATATATTTTCAGTAACCTTATATTAGCTTAAAATCCTTTAAGTATTTCAATAATTTACGTCTTTTGAATTTAAACTTTTTTTTGTGGTTTATTGTTTAATTATGGTTTATGGTCTTATGGTTTAAAATTACTAAATTTCATACCGTTTGAAACTCAAACCCTTTAAATTTTCTGCTTAAATTTGTTTCAACAGATTGAAAATTGTTTTCCTCCTCTTTTCCTGCTCTTCGTCGTTGAACTGACGACTTGACTTAAGGAGTTAGTCAAATTATGCACAATGAAATTTCCGGAAGGGAAGAGCTGATACAATATCCAGTTAATGAACATTTAACATTTTTGGTGTCTTAAAATACTTCAAAGTTTTTATCCAAAACAGTTTGTTCCATGTTGCAAATGGCTTTTATGTTAAATATAATATGTCGCAAATTTCACTTCAGAGGACAACCGTCTTTACCTTAAATTTTGCATAAAAATTCCTTAAAAATTGGATACTTAAGAAAGCTTAAGTATTTTTTAAGGTGTGTACTTTTAAGGCTAATGGACAACGTGACGTTATACAAAACTTTAAATCCATTTAGAGAGATTTCTCCCTTAACTAGTACTGATTAAGAAGAAAATGTACGATTTTGAACCCTTTCAAAATTATATTAAGCTATTTACTCCAGAAAGTCTATATATATTTTAGATCAGCATATATATTTAGATCGCCCTGTCCGTCTGTCTGTCCATCCGCTTTGATGCTGAGACAGACTGTAGGTAGACGTTTTCTGGAGACATCGGGCGGAGAACAATACCTTTTGAATTGAAATGATGGACGCAGTAAAGACTCTACCAAAATATAAGACCCCAGGATACGATGGAATGTGTCACACTACCCTTCTCTAGTCAGTGGAAGTTGGCAAGGATCTATATGATCCATTAGCCGGGCAAGCCGGAAGACGGCCAATCAGTCTCCTTCCATCTTATTCAAGAAAGAAAACTGATTGTTGTCCAACTTGCTGGACTAATGGGTTGTATGATGGATTTAGGAGAGAACATGGCGCCTAAGAACAGGTTCACAGGATGGTTAATCATATCCTTAAAGTTTATGTTGACAAATATAATTGTTATGGAGTCATTTTTGGTGTGAAGCAGACCTTTGAACTTTTATCCACACTCCCTGCTACTTTCTACTCACTTCTATGTTCCTATTTGAAACACACAATATATGAAGGCAGTGTACTAGGTCCTTTCCAGTACAATTTGTATTCATGATGATTTGAAGTTAAGACTAAGAATTAAATGACCTAGAAGGTGACGAAAACGGGCCAAAATTACAGAATATTCTGAAATTTTCAGGATACATTATAATCATAACTTTGTGTTCATAGTAATACAAATATTAGATTAAATTCAAATCATTATCATATTGTCATATTGGATTTCTGGATG
Source organism: Phorticella flavipennis (assembly GCA_037040045.1). Lineage (NCBI taxonomy): Eukaryota > Metazoa > Arthropoda > Insecta > Diptera > Drosophilidae > Phorticella > Phorticella flavipennis. The sequence continues at coordinate 8,325 of JBANCY010000216.1, read as the reverse complement.
TATTAAAATTTTGGAGGACACATATTTGATATATACCCACCTACATACCTATTTTCAAAACTACTTGTGGTTGTTAGACATGTTTCGTCTTTTTTGGGGCAAATGAAAAGCAATATTAAAACTTTGGGAAATTTCCTTAAGTTGTTGATATTGATAACTCTCTTTTTATATAGCAACTTTGAAGTCATTCGAATGCTCTAACTTATATCGCAGAGTTCAACATGCTTAAACAGTCGGCCAGGGATATTGATGCTGAACAAGAATATATATACTTTATGCCACGCTTCCTTCTGCCTGCTAGATTCATTTACAAAAACTTTATATAGCCTTCTCAATTGGGATTACGCAATAATAACGTTAAAAATTACTATAATTCTATAAAATTGTGTTGTCTTTCAAGTCTTTGCAAAAGATTTAGCTTCAAGCATGGACCAGGACATAAATGATGTCAATATGCGAAACGATGTCAATAACTTTGGCAATTCAACAATGTTGTCATCCGTCATCCCTCATCCATCATCCATCATGCATCATCCATCATTATTCATCGCTAATTGGTGTCCTTTGATGGTATGATAGTTTTGGCTCTGCACTGATTCAGCAGATAAATGATTGGGCGTCGTTTGGGCGGACAGCAGAAGGTCGGAAGGGTAACAGAGGTCGCCTTATGATGCTGCTTATTGGAGCAAAAGGACCAAGGAGAAGTTAACGCGGAATCAATTTGGCTAACAAAATCTGAGCTTGTCAAATAGTTTTGAGAGCTTTGTGCAACGATGTGATGTATGTAGATAGAGATAGAGATTAGATGTGTATAAATGATATAATATATAGATACATATATATATAGATGATGTTACAAGTATTTAGTTTCGCGATAGAGAGAAAAGTTAGTTTAGATAGATAGATAGATTTGTGTATCTCTCGCCCTCTGCCATGTAGTTATGATTAGCTTAGAAATGTTAGTTTAGTTTAGTTAAGTTTAGTTTTCTCATATGAATGTTAAATGAATGGAATTAATGTGCTTACCAAAATCTCTTCCAATTCATTTTTAAAGGTTCTGCTTAAGGCCTCGGCATGCGCGGCCGCGGTCACGTTTTGATTGAGATTTGAACTTGGATTGGGATTTGTGGCATCATTGGTAAATTCATAGGCGCAATTGCGATTGAGATTGGAAGTTTTTATGAACTGCGTTTGATAATTGAGAGCAGAGCAGAGTAGATCAGAGCAGAGCAGAGCGGAGCAGAGCAGAGACAAGCGTCGAGTGAGTAAACAGTAAATAGAAGAGATATGTTAGAGAGCAGCTTGATAAAGAGTGTAGCTATATACGATATGATCGATGATAGTTATGAGGCTCAAATACTCTATCTTGTAAAGAGCTCTAATATGAAAATATGTATAAAATAATGTATCAAAATGAACGGATAATCTCTACAAAAGTTTCCGAAAATATGAAAATATGAAATATAGTGCACGAAAAATCCTCTACTACGCTTAAAGGATAAAACACAAGAAAATGATTAAAATATACCACTTGAAGCCTCTTAAACTTAGTGACCCACAAACACGCAAGTCGGCTCTAGATATATCCAAAAAAGTGAACGTAAAAACAACTCTTTAAAGCTGGAAAACAAATCAAACCAGCTTTATGGGCACAGTTCTAGGGCAAAACTCTACGACTATTGTCATCTATAGAACAGTTTCTAGTTCGGTTCAATTAAATTATACAGATATATGTAATATATAATACTCACATCAGCTATCTTGGTGGCGTGTCCATCCTTCTCCCATTTTGTTGCAATTTGCAATGTTTCGGCGGTCTTTTGTTGTATGCTCTTCGAGTCATCCAATAATGTTAGTTCATAGAATTCTTGTATATCTGCAAAAAGTGTATAAGTAATGTTTGTATTAGTATTATATATTTCTCCAGATATATTATTATTTATTGCCATAAAAACCCAATCGGGTCACAGCCTGAAACATTATCTGTATTTTACACGGGTGGATTGCAAATCCTACGCCACAATCAAGTTTTTCTTATGCTAAGTACATGAGTGGTATTTGAACCCACATCGCTTGTTTGGCGGGACCGTGCGCTATCCACTGGTCCATTGAGGCCCCTCTCTAGATATATACTCATATATAAATCGGTCGACTAATGTTTAGCGCACTGTCTCGACAAACAAGATAACAAAACAAGAGCAGAAAATGTCAAAAGATATAATGAAATTATTAATCCTTGAGGCCGAATTATCTATAAATGCATATAGGTATGCATATATGCATATACTTATAAGTATGCTGCAATTTCTCATTCTTTAGATAATAAATTCCATACCATGCTTAAAACATTTTTAAGGATTGCTAATCAACCCAATTGAAATATTCATATTGAGAATCAAATGAATAATCGAAATGCACATGTTATTAATTTCTTCAATTTACGAAGAGCCATCTTAGTTTTTCAATCAGGGCTATCTACATAAGTTATGGAACAGCACATTAAATGTTACGCTTCTATTTTCTACTTTCGAAAATCGACGTATTCATTCGGATTCTTACATTCATTACAATCAAATTAATATACCCTTATTCTTTATTCCTAATGATATCAAGTTATCAATTAAATCTTAAGGTTTACTTGTATTGAGTGTACAAAAAGGTTTCATAGGATTTATTTTATAATATAGTGGTACAATGATATCATTTAAACTACTTTTCAAAGTACGATATAAATTCTTCTCATCCATCGAATAACATGATTCTCTCTTTTTTTACTCTTAACATCTAAATTAGAGCCGGGGACCAAAGGCAATATGAAAGTGCGATGTCTGGTAAATATAGCGGGTTGGATAAGATCTTGAATTTTCAAGTTTCCAAATGTTTTTATGAAATTTAAATAAACGTCTAGTCTTCAGTCGTTTTTGGCACCACTATTTCAGAAGGACCAAAATGTCCTTAATAGAACACACAGTGAATAAATCTAGAAAAGTATAGATTTTGAGCCATGAGTTCCAATAACAATGTAGTGTAGTCCTGTGCCTTCTGCTCGTATCTGAATATCCCAATTTTGAATTTTACATCATGTTTTAAGATATTTCCCAATCCTCATTTGATACACTCCCAAAGTTGTTGCGTCTTAGATTCATCTCCAATAATTTTGTTTATGCCAAGCATTATTTGTCCTCAATATCAAAATGAAAACTTTTAATGAAAATGTAGAGAAATTTTGAAAAGTGAATGATAATCCAGTTCTGTCCAACGATATCTACAAAAGAAACAATACGAGTTAAAAACAGTTAAATAATAAAATAATTAAAGTAAAAACGTACCCATTGATATTGTCCTTAGAGAATATAAGTTTTTAGTTTAGTTTATTAGGCAGAATTGAAGATGATCTGCTGATAGTTGATGTTCCAGTCAATCCTCAAGTCCTTTAGGCTTATTTAGCGAAAATGTTGCGTCAAATTTAAATACTTTCACTTAAGACATCAATTTAGTGTTATAATTTTCAAACCAATAGAATGAAAAACATAAGTAATATAGGCACAACCGACTTATAGCTATATGGTAGTTTTTCGATCCGTATGAAATTTTATGGACCCGAAATTTTATGAAGTAAATATAAACTTTCGATGCAATAGCTTTAAAAAAATGGAAAATATTGGCAAAACCGCAGCTATATGCTATACTGGTCCGATTTAGTTATAACTTTGGGGGTCTACGATGCTTCTCTCCATTACAAACATCGTCAAAAAGTCAATAATCTATTTTCTTCGAAAGGGGGTAAATATAGAAAGTATTGGCAAATTCGATCTTTTGTTGTTTGTCAGCCATATGGTATTGTGGTTCGATCCGACGGACTTCGGTATATGTTTAACTGAATAAGAAGATAATGTGCCAGATATTATTATGAAAACTGGTGGACTGGAAAGTTATGGAGCGGTTTCAATAAATATAGGCATATTTGGACTGGCAGACCGATAAATAAATAAATGGACTGACAGACGGGTAAGCTCCATGCGATATCACTTTATCTTCCGACTATTCCGGAGGTAACTTTCGGGGAATGCTTCCTTCTTTGCAAAATCTTCACAGACAAGATACATTTTGGGTTTTGCAAGCTCGTCGATTTCGAGCGGGATTTCCCTTATGGTTACATATTTGTTGAGCTACGTCATATTTGAGTCATTTACCTAACCCAATCATTTGAGGGAATCTCAAGGTTAACTTTCATGACCGAGACGGTCGTTGGCCAGTTTTATTTTGAATATAATATCCAAGTAAAGCTTTATTATTCCATTTATATTTATTTTCCTACCGTTATGCTGTTCACCCTTTTAGAATATAAATCTCCAAACAACCATATATCATCATTAATTTATAAAAATGTGATTTTTATTTATGACAAACTTCGTGTCAATGAGCGATTTGCCCTTTTAGGTGATTGGATAGGGGGCAAAGGGAGCGGGCGGTAATTTAGATATTTTAGTGCAAATTTCATATTCCAATAAATATTAATATTTCTGTTCCTCATACACTGTGAGCAGTTCCATTAAGTGGTTACACCCTCGTCACTGCATGGAAATTATAGACTTTTCTATGATTTTTGTTAACATTATTTGAGAATATATTTTCCATTTTATTAATATTTCAAAATCATATTTCTACAAAAGAATAGAGCTCTACAGTCGTGTGTGCTCGACTGCAAAATACCCTGATTCCAGTTGTGCAATAACATGTTGGATTCACCGCAGAAACGAAGGAAGCATTTTTACTTTGTATAGTGAATGACATCTGTGTTTGTTGTCCGATTACTTCGAAACTTCAGATTACGTTCTGATTATCATCCAAAATATATATATTGACAATAAAACTATAACTCAAATGTCTGTTTCAATTTTTTTTTCAATGGGCTCTTAAGGACATGATTCATTTTTTACTTTTCAATATTTATGTTCTGATTAACGATATTGTAATCTTATGCTATGATATTTTCTGGATTTTCTGGAGATAACATTAGGATAAAAAAATTTGATAAACACATTCCCTATAATTATATTATTATATGGCAATAACAACCCTATCGAGTCACTATTTTCCTTTATTTTTGCTCCCTCACTGAAGAACTTTTTTTACGTGGGTGGATTTACGCCGCAACTAGCTTTTCCATGTAGGTAATGCCTATCAACATGAACGGGACTCGAACTCGCATCACTTTTTTGGCTATCCACTGGTCCACCTAGGCCCCTATATAATCCATATATTCCATAAAACATATGACAAAATTACTTTAGCACCATGTTATTATACATTCCGGAAATTCGGAGAGTTATATAAACAATTTGACAAAATCCATTCTAAATTTTAAGCTTCTAAGTGTATATTCAAAAGCTGCTGTCATTTGATCAAAAAATTTTTTTTCGTAAATTAGGCACACAAGGCGTGATAGTCCCTAACCTAGTTTGAAATCGACAGCTTTTATATTCCCCAAAATAGAGGTGCTCACACCGACAGACAGACGGACGAGTAGACGGATATGGCTAAATCGACTAGGGCATTGATTCTATATATATATATATATATATATATATTGAAAGAAAATTCCAAAATATTATACCCATTATAATTATGCTTAATAATCAGTTTTAATCGAATTATTTATCGATAATAATCTAAAGTCGATATATGAAAAAAACTAGATCTGCATACGGTATGCATTGCTCCAAATTTGAACTGATATGGAAGGATTTTCTTGAACTAATCAAAATTTGTACACCCTACGTAAATCTACAGATTAACGAAAGGTAGGCAATAAATACGCCTATAAGGAAATTCCTAAAACAATATATGCTTCTGTTTGGAATAAGACGATAAGCCCTATAAATAAAAAGGTTATCGTCTTCTGCCCAAAATCAAAAGAGTCGGTTATAATAATGTTAATGTCAATTTTTAAACATATCTAGTTCAATACCAATGAGTATATAAGGCGCAAGGGAAATCCTCCAAGATATTGCGTGAAATTAGCAAATACGATAGATATATGGATAGTGCAATTGACAGTTTGACAGCTCTTCAGAGTCGGAAAAGACAAATGAATCCAATTGGGCTGACGACACGAGTGGAACTGACATGTGCTTGTGAATAGATGAATGGATTCAATTGTATTTCGCATGATTTGAATGTGGAATGAAATTGGCAAGGATGTTCACCTTAACGCTGCTTATCGTCCTGATCCAAAATATTTGCGAGGTTATGTAAAAAATAAGGCGATTAAACGAAACCCAGCAAAGCATTTGCCTATTCCAATTTGGTTTGAATTTAAGGAACAGCCTTCCCCAGCACAATGAATACAATTGAATAGAATCAAATCGAATTGAATCGAATCGAATCGAATTGAATTGAATCGAATTAAACTCAATGTATGCTACTGACATGCCATGTTATGGTATGCTACATACCATACACGTACCATTCAATACATTCAGGTCGAATTTAGGTACGTACTACGCCTACCACATATTATATATAATATATATATACATATATATATACGTAGGATAACCCAATCAATACCAGAATATGTTTTGCTCCAACAAAAGCTGAAGTGGCCTAAATGTAAAATTGAATGTGCTCATTTAATTTCCTGTGCACGTCACATCGGCTGCCAATACTCCTGTATCTAAGGACAATGTTGACGCTGATATCGGAGTACACACGCACACACACGCACACACACACGCACACCCACCACGCCCACTCTGGTACATCCTTATCGCATGTGTCTGCCCCTCTTCGCGTGGGCAGCAGCTGCCTTTAACGAAGCGTTGTTTATGCAACGCTTGGCTCTTGAAATAAGATCAAGTTATGTATCCGATTTTGTGCTTCCTGAATATATATGTACATCCAGCTCGACAAGCATTTCGCCCGAATCAGCAGTAAAAACATTTCCATAACAATGTGTGTTTTCTTTAAGCACAACGATATGGATTTTGTACGGGAGTCAAGTGGCCTTTGGTATTTTTGTTGAATTTAGTAGAATAAAGAGATTGCCCCAGACCTTCAGATTTACTTTAAGTTTGCACAGCAAATTTATCAAGTAATTGAGCTTAAAGCAAATGGTATATCTAGAAAGTTCGGCTATAAAATACCCTAAGCCCACTTTTTATTGTATGGCCAGAGCAAGCTTATCGGGTCACAGCTTGAAACACTATTTGTGTTTATTGCTTCCTTCACCGAAGTAGGTTTTTTTCTTGGTTGGATTTCAAATCCTACGCTACGGTTTTACTATCAAAAAGTTTAAGTATAAGGCGAAAATTATGTGGTTTAAGTACACGGAGAAGATGTGTTGACCGAACCCCAATGCCGAAATTGGTTTCCAAAATTTTGTAATGCAACTCGAACTCGAGGACGCACCACGTCCGGCAAGATCTCTTGAAGCCGATGTGGATGAAATGAAGTAGTTGGTCGATGCAAATCGTCGAGCAACGCGTTAAGGCGTTCAGAAGCACATAAAACATCTAGGATTAATTTCGAAGCTTGACATTTGGGCTTCTTATGTTCATTCAGAACGAAATTTTTTGGTGTTTCCCCAAGTATCATACTTGTAATTGTGATCATTCTCAATAAAACTATTATATTATTTTTTTTTTCGTTGGAAACAGGCTATAAAAGTTGTTCCCTTATATATGTGGTATATGCAGTCAGTCCTACACAAACTGAAATTTATTTATATATAGTTTCGACTACATTCCGAAGAGTATTATCAGTTATTTTTTGGTTATTAGTATGATTTCTAGTGGCAATACTCACCAAGCAGCGCCTGAAATAGGCGTGACTTAAAAATTCGTATAACTCGTTCGATTGCAATACGCAGTGCACGATCCTGTGGCTCCGACAGGCGTGCATGATAGTCCTCGAGCAATTCGAGGGCTCGATGAGCTTCTGTAATGACAAAAAAATAAAAATTTCATAGCTTTATTAATAATTAAATTAATTAAATGTAGTTAAATGTTTATAAGACAATTGAATGGATGGTATAAACATGCTTAAGGATATTTTATAGGTCATAATTTATAGTCATTGATCAAACCGAGTATGTTGGACCTTATAAGGAGGCTTAAGGATATTTTATAGGTCATAATTTATAGTCATTGATCAAACCGAGTATATTTGACCTTATAAAGAACATAAACATACCGAATCATATAATTATTGAAAGTAATAGATTATTAACTCAATGCACAAACGTTGCTAGGGGCCTCGGTGGTCCAGTGGATAGCGCACTGTCCCGCCAAACAAGAGGTGCGAGGTTCGAGTCCCGCTCAT
>JBANCY010000215.1:0-52911 GCA_037040045.1 Phorticella flavipennis | reverse complement strand
CTGAGCAGGAATCGAACCTACGTCTCTTTGTTTGGCAAGCCAGTGCGCTATGCACTGGGCTACCGAGACCCCCAATAGTTACTTAAAGCATTTTTACCACGCCCCCTAGACCACTGATCGAAATTTGAACTTTATTAGCCATTTCAATACGATCGGATATCCACGTTGAAAGATATTCAAGAATAGTGAACAAAGTTTATAATCTGAATGCACGGTATGTTGCAGTCGAGCTGTCTTAATAAAAGCATTGTTAGTTGGTATTAACAAAGTTGTTGAAATTATGATATAATAACAGAATTACCCCCTCCTAAAAAAAATAGGTTGTGTCGTAAGATTTGAAATCCATCCACGTTAAAAAAGTTCTTCAGTGAAAGAAGCAGAAATAAAGGTAAATAGGGCTTCAGACTTTGACCCGATAGGGTTATTATGGCCATATAATAAAAATAATAACAGAATTACCCAATATTGTTATTTTTAGGTTTAGCTTGGAATTTTTAATTTTTCGACAAAAATATATTTAAAGCAGCTAAAACTAGCTTTTTTCGAGCTTATGTGAAATGATTAATTGGTGATCGCAGTGACAACTGTTGATGCACCACCACCTGAAACAATTGCAGCATGAACCGAATGCGCCGCTCGCGGCGAGAGCGAAAGTAACTGCGTGTGCGAGCGGGCAGAGAGAGAGAGAGAGAGAGCGAACGTGCGGGCGATCGCGAGAGAGCGCAAATTGTCAACAGCTGAATGGGCCATATCATTTGACAGCAACGGCGACGGCGACTGCGCTGCCGACGCTGGCAGCGACAACAGCGACGGCGACGGCGACTGCAGCCCCATTCCGAAGCATTCGATAATGTGCAGTCGTTGAGGGCGGACGCAGGCGCGCAGCAGGCAGCGAAAGCACAGAGCACAAAGCTTAAGGCTCAAGGAAAATAACGTGAATTGTGCGTTACAGTTAACAGAGTTTTTGCACGTTTTGTTTTGATCGCGTTGTACCGAAAAAAAAAAAGGGAAAAAAAGACAATTGCCCAAAACTCCTCGCCGCCCCCCGCAGCATGTTGGGCTGGCCAAGTGATAATGTGACCGTTGCACAGCTGTTGTTGTTGTTGCAACAAGTTGTTGTCGTTGTTGTTGCTGCTGCTCTTAAGCAGAATAATGCCTGTTGAATCCGCTGCGGTTATTAGTCATGATCGCCTCGAACGCTGCGGCATTTGAATCATCCGAACCAGTAACTGCCCCGCCTCCAAAACAACGCGCCGGTACCGCCGCCCTCAGCCCCCCGCTCCTCGTAGCCGTCTTCAGCAAGCGACTCCGTGAATAACCCGGAGAAGTGAGAGAAGCGCGCCGTGTTTACATTCAAGTTGAGGTTCAGTTTTAAAAGTTCGTATTACTCATAACACCTGAACGCCAATTTTTTTTTTTTTTATTATTGTTGTTGGGGCCTTGACTTGACTCTGATTTTATTTGTGTTCGTGAATGTGACTCGCTATACTACGTCTATACAACATCTTTGCCAGTCACTACTATAGTCCCTCCCCCACCCAGCTGTACGGCTCCAAACAATCATATAAAATAGAAAGAAAAAAAAAAACACTCCACTGTGACCCACTGATAAGAAAAGTAAAACTATTGCTCCCTCGGATTCTTCTGATTCCACCCAGTGCAGTCGTCTATAGAGTGTGCTCCCAGTGTGCTAAGTGCTCGGTGTTCGGTGTTCGGTAATCAGTGATCAGTGTTTGATGATCGTTTAGATCAATACAGCTGCCCGGGGGAATTGCTATTAGCAAACGCATGTGCCAGACCCATAGACCAGGTGAGCTTTACGTGCTGATAAGATACGCTCGGTACACACACACACATACACACACACACACGCCCAATCTAAACAAATATGTACCTATCTAATAACTGTTATATACATAATATACATATATATTATATATATTAACACACGCTTCGAGCCATAGAGTGACCAGACGATCGTTTCTTATCGCAGATCTGTAATATTCTCTCTTATTTTTCCCCGGTTCAAACAGTTTTTATTTTCTGAAAATTTAGAAATCTGTTCAAAAATATTCTGTATCTTCAGCAATGACTCCTAAGCCAGATTTAAGTAGAAAAATTCCATATTTTTACTAGATATGAACGAGTTAGGGGAATTCCATAAAAACCACAAATGTGGTGCGATAGTAACTTGGAAATTGCGGAAAGAAAATGCCAGATATTAAGGAACACCAACACTCGTAACATTTTCAACTTTTACTCACTTTTCAAGATTTGTTTAATAGGTATTCCTTAGTTTATTCTTTAGCAATAGTTCTATAATTTTCCTATTCTAATATAGCTAAAACTTATAGCTAAACATTTTAGCTAATTGTTTTCGCCAGACCTCCATAAAATCGTATAGTAAAAGCAAGTATAGTACGGATTTGGCACCAGGCGATTATAAAATTTTATGCGAACCAATAATATATTATAGAAGTATTATGTAACCCACCTTAAATCGCCGTATTTCAGTAAGAAGCTCAATTAAAGGTTTAATTAATTGGGTATATTTTAAATCTATTCCATACAGCTTTGGGCAAACAGTCATAAAGACTTAATTATTATAGTACCCGGCAAATTTAAAAACTTTACTTCCCGAAAAGCTGTTGTTATTATTAGGATTTTATTATTTGTGGAAAACAGTTGGAAGCTATCAAAATTCTTTTGCGCACTCTATATGCGGTACCAAATAGATTCAGCTATTTGTATAGGTATAGGGATATAGGTATGGTATAGGGAATATTTTGATTTTTTTGTCGATTTTTGATAGAAGCAGATTTGATGTATAAAACTTCAAATATATTTAAACTACGAAATGCATAGACGATTATTTTATGCCACATTTTTTTGCAAGTTCTATTGATAAATAGAGATACAATAGTCAGATAGGTCTCTGTCAGATATCCGGACATATAGAGTTCCGGACATACTTTAGATGTACAAACTGATAAAGGGATACACATAATGGAGCTTACTGGCGTTCGATTCAGAAATAAGTTAGATAATACTATATTAAGAGTTATTTCTGTGAGATATAAAAAAAACTAGATGGAGCTCCTCCGAGCAATAGTAATTTATAAAAGAATCCTATGGCAGGAGAAACTAAGTTATGATTTAGGACATGAAATCCTCCCACATAAATCTTCAGTGAAGGAATCAGAAAAAACAACCCTATCGAGTCAAAGCCTAAAGGACTTTATTCGTTTTATTTCTGCTTCCTTAAATGAAGAACTTTACTTTCGATTTACAGAGTAGAAGGTCACATATCATTCCAAATTGGAAATAAAATTATTCGACCTGTGCCTTACACGAATCCACTCCAAAAATTTGCTCCTTCGAGCTTTTCTAGTTTTCAAGATAGACACGTGCTATAAGATAGGCAGATAGGGATTTATAAGAATATGGGTTATAAATACCACAAACCTATTAAGATACTCTATCAAAGTGTGTATCCTCACAGTTTGAGTCAAGTAGCAGCCACTCAATCAAAACTAGTTAAATATTTTCATGATCTGAAACAAATAGAGGGTGTTTGCTACTCCGAAAGTGTGCACAAATTTGAAGTATGATATTGTATTATATATAGTAAATTGTTCCGGCATATCGTGTCATATTAGAGCCAGACTCGTAGCGCACTCAATTAATTAAGGTTCGGCGTTGATCTTTGCACCCAAAGAGATGGCTGGTTTCATGAAGATGCGGTTGGGGTTGGGTCTACGCCTTTCCAAGTGTGCACCCCAACTCTGGGTGTGTGTTAGTGTGTGTCTGTGACCTCTTTAAATTATTTAATTGACACTAATTTATTGTAGTCTAAAGGAACAGCCAAAGCCAGAAAAAAGAAAATAAAGCAAAAACAAAAGCTGAGGGAACCGCCGGGTACCGGGTACCGCACCCCGGATTCGCAGATCATTTTACGCTGTGGCACATTAAAGTTTAGTTTCCAGTTGCCAGTTGCCAGTTGGGATCGTTAGTTGTCGCTTGTTCTCGATCGACGGTTGTTTCTCGGGAATATATTGCTTGGAGTCGGGGAACAGAAGGCTTCTCGGCATATAAAAAGAAAACAAATAACAGTGATATAGTCTTCCGTTCTTGGATATACCAATCGTAACGTCTCCCCGGTAAAAAGTAACGCGTAACACTTGTGCATAGTATCGGAAAAAGGATCTACTACGTTTTATTTCAGGTAGAAATTTCATGGCATTTGTCTACTGAACTTCAGTTAAGATCTGAGTAACTTGTGGATATAATATTGTGTTTAGTTTTAAATCGTATATTGGATATATTGAGTTTAAGTACCTCATTTTGCAAACTATTGGATATAGACAACTCTAGTGGGATCCTTATTGATATTAGATCAACTATTTCAAATAGTTTTAGATTAAGTAAGATTTTAGTTCTACTGTGGCACTATCTAAAATCGCAAGCGTGCTCTTTTTAGAATTCAAAAGATTTGCGTTTTTCTAAATCTATTCTTACACTATAAAGATTCAGTTTTGCTAAACTTTCTAAAGATGTCGAAATTCCCAAACTAAGATTGACAACTATATCAAAATCTTTTAAATGATGTCTTAAGAAATGTTGTCTAAAACAATTAAAATTAGTTCGTGAAAACCGTGAATATGTGACATTTAAAAAAATATAAAAAAATCTAACAAACATTGAAATGCATAATATACTTGGGGTCACGTAATTTGAAAAGACCTTAAAATATGTGAAAAATAATAACTTTCTATGACAGCAAAATGAAATTAAAAACCTTTATGTTTTCAGTTCTAATCTATTTATAACACTAATTGTGACATCTGATATTAAATGTTCTAAAACACATTACATCATGATGCTAATTTGATCTAAAATTAACTTAGCATAAAGAGGGTTGTAGAATAGGTTCGATCGGTGATAGTATAGAATTCCTTCCTTATGTGAGCTCTATATTATTTCAACCTTCTTTTCTGATGCTCTTCAAGCGATCTTTGCTTCTAGAAATAAATGTCAAAATAAAGTATTATTAGGGGTTAGGGGATAGGGGATCCCTATCGGATCACAGCCTGAAGCACTATTTACCTTCTTTCCGCTTCCTTTAATGAAGATTTTTTTCGCTGGTAAAATTCAAGCCGTACGCCACAACCTAGTTTTTCTGGGAGGGTCATGCTCCCGACATGAATGGTGCCAGAACCTGCGACCTCTTGTTTAGCGGACTTTAGCGCTATCCACTGGTCCACTGGGGCATTATTTGAGGGGGAAACATATTGACACGTTGACTAAATACTAAATATTTACGAACTTTTTATATGGTATAATAATTTTAAATGGTCATTGAGCTCAAACTCTTCCTCACAGTTGAAATAAGAAATGTTCTTATAAAAAACTTGAGTTTTTGAATTATTTTCAAAATTTTTAAATAAATAGTTTTATTATTTTTATGAATAGTTTAACAACTATTTAAAACTATTGTCGAAAATGTAATCATTTATTCGAGCTGATAAACGGCTTCTACTCTAAACAAGCGGACACTTGTTTTCATAACTTCGATGGATATGATATAATTTGATTAGAATTTGATAGTATGGTTTGTGCCTGCCTCAAGCGTAATGCCATAGTCCCCTGAGACTGTCGTTCCACTCGAATCTCGAATCAGTTGATTTTCACTTTTCTCATTTTTCTCATATTCTTGTCATTTGCAGCATGAACGAGGAGACAACTGTGGGCCTAGGCCTGGGCTTTGGCGTTGATGATATGACGCGTCTGACGACTGTGGAGCCGAGCGATGGTGCTGCTGGTGGAGATCATGAAGTGGATGAAAGCGGGTAGGTTTGCCATTTGCCCTCGCAAGCAAAAGCAGCCTCGTATCAGCAGGCCAGGCCAGACCAGGCCAGTCCCCGATGCCCATGTCGATGCCGATGTGTGTAATGCCGGGTGTAATTATAGCGCTGTGTGAAAGGTCTGATAACAGATCGTTAATATTACGCGGCCCATTTCAAGTGACTCTCATCAGGCGGCGAATAGATTGTGACAGACAGAGAGATGGAGAGAGTGAGAGTGGTAGAGCAATTCTTGGCAGACGGAAATGCCATAGATATGATGCCAAAAGACAGGCTAAAGGTCCAGGGTGATCACTTCAAAAGGATCATCAAATTATTATGAAACTTAAATATCGCATATAATATATGTCCATATGGAACAGTTGCGCTTTTAAACTGATTTTCATACATATATTATATATTTTTTCATTTTCTTGCTTTTTCAGTTTCTCGCAATCGCTATTGACCTTTGCCGCGATCATGACCTTTCTGATCATGATCGTTGGCATTTGTGGCAATTTTCTGACCGTTGTGGCGCTACTCAAGTGCCCCAAAGTGCGCAATGTGGCAGCGGCATTTATTATCAGGTACAGTAAATTGCCATATGAAGCCAGAGGGGACAGGGTGGGGGCATATGAAGTGCTGGGGGCTTGTGATCTCAATTCAACAAGCTTGGAGTTATAGCTTCAGTTCCAACTTCACGAAGAGCCCTCCCGCACGAACCGCCTGTTCCTGCCTCTGCTCTTCCTGCCACTCCCTAACTAATCCATCTACTCTCTTCCAGCCTCTGCATAGCTGATCTACTCTTTTGTGCCCTGGTCTTACCCTTTCAGGGTCTACGCTACATCCAGGGCACTTGGCGTCACGGCGACATCCTTTGCCGTCTCATACCATTCATTCAGTATGGAAACATTGGCGTCTCGCTGCTCTGCATCGCCATGATCACCATCAATCGTTATGTCATGATCACCCATCATGGTTATTATGCCCGCATCTATAAGCGTCATTGGATTGCCATCATGATTGCCGCCTGTTGGCTCATCTCGTACGGCATGCAGCTGCCCACGCTGCTCGGCGCCTGGGGACGTTTCGGTTACGATGAGCGTCTCCAGACCTGCTCCATCATGAGCGACAAGCATGGTCATAGCAGCAAGACCACGCTCTTTATCACCGCCTTTGTCATACCCTGCCTGGTCATCATTGCCTGCTATGCCAAAATCTTTTGGGTGGTGCACAAGTCGGAGCAGCGCCTGAAGCGCCATGCCAGCAAGCAGAATTCCATACCCAATAATCTGCGTCCCGTGACCACAGCCGGCTCCTTGCCCAGCGGCAATGATAGTCAGTCCGTGCAGGCGGCCACAGCCACAGCTGGTGCCGCCGGCAGCCGCGTCTCCTCGGACAGCAGCAGCAGCTATTCCACGGATGTGCCCGAAATGCTAACCACGCCCGGTGGCAAACAGCCGCCGTCGCGCATCAAGGATCAGCGTGAGGTGCGCGCCAAGCGCAACGAGTGGCGCATTACCAAAATGGTCCTGGCCATATTTTTGTCCTTTGTCATCTGCTATTTGCCCATAACCATTGTCAAGGTGGCCGACAAGCATGTGGAGCATCCCAGTCTGCACATCTTCAGCTACATCATGCTCTACCTGTCGGCCTGCATCAATCCAATAATCTATGTCATCATGAATAAACAGTACCGCAAGGCCTATAAGACGGTGGTGCTCTGCCAGCCGGCACGCCTCCTGCTGCCCTTTGGCAAGACGAATGGCGCCAGCAGTGCGGCAGGTATGTATTTGGATAGCTTTGATAGCTTCTTGCATGCGAACTGCATCCACTAAGTCACATTCAAAATTCGTTTCAGAGAAATGGAAAGATACCGGGTTGAGCAACAACCACAGCCGCACCGTGGTCTCCCAGATGTCGGCCGGCGGCACAGCGGCTGCAACGCCAGCGACGGCAACGGGAGCAACGTCAACAACGGCGCCCACAACACCAACATCAGTGACAGTACCAGACTGCCAGTTGCAGTCACTGGAGCTGACCTCCCGCCGACCAGATCTGTTAAGCAAATCGAATGTGCCGCTGCCCAGGGATACGGCGCAACTGCCACAGCCGCCGCCACCGTCGGTAACGCTGGCCAACGGGAGCCATCTCCTGCCGCACAAGAAGAACAATCACTCCTACATCAACAACGGCTTCAACAGCGGCGGGAACAGCCCTACCAGTGTCAATCCCAATCCCAGTCCAAGGCCCAGTCCCAGTACCAAGCCCAGTCCCAATCCCAAGCCCAGCCACAGCCACAGCTACAGCCAGAGTCTGAGCAATGCTGTCTACCGGCCCGGAGCTGGTTCCCTGGTCAGCGGCATGGCGCCAATGCGTCGCATCACCATGGTGGGGGACGACATCATATTGGAGGAGGAGGAGCTGCCCGCCACGCCCACTCCGACAGCACCGCCAGCAACAACAATGATCACGAAATCGCCCATTTACATGAACGTCAACAGTCCAAAGATAATGCAAACTTATAACGATAAAATACCAGCCAAGGAACTGCTGGCGACGGCAAAGGATCAGCTCCGCAAAGTGCATGGGCCTGACCAGGGGCAGGTTCAGGGTCAGGTTCATGGTCAGGGGATTGTTGAAACTGCCAAAATGTCGTTGAAAAAATTTGAAAATCCAAAAGACTAACGAAAATGCTTTAATTCCAAAAAGAAAACATATACATATATATTGTAACTGTTATCGTGTTATCGATAACACAAAAACACAACACAAAAAACTATATACACAGCGCGCGTATATCGTACACTCAATATCGTATACAGTATATTTTAAACGTAATTCTAACTATTTACATCTAGCTATTTATCGTCGTTGTCCATATTTAGTATTAACCAAATCCAAAACCAAATCCACATCCAAAACCAAGTCCACGTCCAAGTCCAACTCTGCACTTCCCTGAGATACAATTTTTTATAGACTGTTATCTCGTAAATGCTTCCAAAACAGTTGCAGGGTAACTCATAGTCGTGCACTCATGACTATATACTCTTTCTTATTATATATATAAAAGAAAAATACATTTTTTTTTCTATTTTTATTCTAGTAACACAATCTTGCCCCAGCCTATCGGTTCCGATCAGCAACTGAGATCTGGTACCGCTCTAGACCCTGGCCTAGATTGTTTCATTTAACATTCCATATACACATATTATAAATATATATAATTTTTTTTTTTGCTCTAGTTCTACCTACTTATAACATACAATATACATATACAATATGATATTATAATTTGATCATACGAAAAAGAAGAAACAATAACTGAAAAAGTTAAAACGCACTTTAAGTAATCGAATATAAAGTTTATACATAAAACAGATGCAAATACATGTTCATCCAAAAAAAAAAAGCGGCTTATGATGTTCATTTTTGACTAGGGGATTCACACGTTTGGGGCTATGTTGGGGTTTTTGTAGAGCTTACAGAATGTAAGCTTACTTTTTTGTTAACTTTAAAAGTTGATACAAATTCACTTAACTCTGAAATTTCCTAACTTTATATTGATGTTATATCAAGTTCGGCAATTGAAAGCTTTGATATTAGAAATATGCTTGTTTTTGGTAAATTAGAGCATTCGAAAACCTTTCTATTATCACTTTAATAGAATATAAAAACATTGTATTTTAGTGGTTTCATTACGATAATCCCAAACGTCGGACATCGCATGGATATCCGGGCCAAGCCTGACATCCTTATACTGTGTATATGGTGGGTGTGGTGTATTATGAGATGCTGAAACCGAACCAGGTTATTACGGGGGACATATACCCACGACAATTGATGTCTTTGAGCCAAGCATTGAAAGAAAAACGGCCGCAATTTTCGGATAGACTTGACAAAGTAATTTTAACAACGCTTGACCACATTTGACCACAAATTGGGTGGTTAAAACTTGCTTGGAAACACTTCGTTAGGAAATACTACCCCACCTCCTGTAAAGCCCAAGATTTGACCCGGACAACTTTGGTTTCATAGACCCGATTTTTATAAAACTTAAGATGATTTTTCTTGAGAAGTTGAACTTGAAGAATATGCAAGAAAAAGGTAATTTTTGGGTAAACAAGGGTATAGAAGCCCTTAATAAATCATTTTTTTCTTCGCATTGTTCGTACGGTCTATGATACGTCTAACGTAACCCCCGTTGAAGGTACGCCTCTGTGTCTATCTTATCAGCTGTTTGGTCAGCCGGGCGGCCAGGCGGATAAACAATGTAAAATAGACGCCCAGCGGTACGCATGGTAAAGCCTACCGATGTTGACCTGATTATTATTTAGGCGTTTGCCTAGTCGAAAAAATACACAGATTTGCTCTATTTATGAGCAACGATGGGAGAGATTTGGCGAATGCAGGCAATGTCTAACCCATGCTGGATGCTGATAAGAAATGTTTCCAGAGACTTGCATATTGCATTCGATGGGCAGTACGAAAATGAGTGGCAATCGGTACAGAAGCAGCAGCGGCAGCGGCTGCAGCAACAACAACAACAACAATACTAATGCTTTCAATCCTGTGAGTTGTGTGATTTGTTCGGAACGTTATACTGCCAGGGATAATATCTATGCTGGGACCTGTGGTCATGTCTTCCACTGGGAATGCCTGCAACGCTGGTTTGAGGAGTAAGTTTAGGCACATAATTCCCTTTTTAAGGCCACATACTAAACATAGATTTTATAATAGATCGAATCGATGTCCTGTGTGTCGTAGTCGCAGCAAAGATTATTTTCAAATCTACTTGAATTTTGAGGAAACATCATATCCAAGTCCCGAACAAAGCAGCAGCAATCGAAGTAACGCCACATCGGACAGTTATGAGAATATGTTATATGAATCACGTCTATATCGGGATGAAATCGACTATCTCAATAAGCGCATCGATGCTTTGACTTTACATCTCCAATTTTGTACTGACACACCAAGCGATACGGACTAGTTAATAGCCAGCGATCTCAATATTATATTTATATATCATATATTTACAAGTTTTTTTTATATCTCTTGAAGATTGTATCTTATACTCTGTTCTGAAGTTTGTAATATAGTGAAAAAAAGCAAGTTGCTCCAGAACGATGAAAATGTGGGTCTATATATTATATTCAAATTAGTTCCCCAACTACTGTAACGTCTCTTGACTCATAACACATTTCACTTTCCCGAAAAGTAAGAAAATATGTACAGCAGCCACAATTTTAATGCAAAAGTTAGGAATATTGCTATGTAAGTACCCATAGACCCTATGCAGAAAATGGCATACAAAATTATTTTCAACATAATTTGGTCTCCCCCAAAATTTAATAAGTGCTTATATTTTCTGCAATCCTTATTTTTTGATTTGAGTTTTGGTGTGTATATGAATGGCTATGTCATTAAGCAATCCTGAAAATTTCAGAACAATCGGATCGGATAAACACAGATGTTATAAGACTCAAAGTTGTCGAAATGGCAAAAGGTGACGGCTAAACGTTTATAGCTAGAGACAGGATATTTGGCATCAAAGCTCGCGCGAAATTTCGCAAATTTTTGATGCCACGCCCCTTCTTCGTATACCCAAAAAAATTGATACGAGGTGTAAATTTTTGAATTAAAACTAATTTCTTCTGGAATATGTTTCGAACTTACACCGAAAGTCGACTAGAGCTTTGTTACTTGATTTCAATCTATTTATACGCTTATACTAGACATGATCTATACTAAACATGATATATATAAAACTGGCAAGTGTTCGCATTGAAGAAAAACTAAAGATAAGAAGTTGTTTATATATTATTGAATAGTTTGAGCAAATTTACAAACTAATGAAGCATTCGGAGGAGGACTTGGCAGATAAGAACTATTCCATTGTGACAAATCTAAGATGTAATAAATTTCATTGTTCAAAATATACTCTATAAAACACAAAAAAAAATAATACTCTTTAAAATAGTTGTGCATTTTTGTACGATTCATTAGTTAAATGTGAGTCCCCAGTTCAGGCACAACAAAAGTACACTTTTTAAATTTGCGCGCTTGATAATTGTTATCGATAAATGCGCATATTGTATTTTTAGTGTGTGGCATTTTGAGGCATTTTTTAGGTATTTTATTTGCAGTGCGTTTGAATTGGACGGCAGATCGTTCGGTAAAGATAATTACAAATAAACGCTATAAATAAATTAATAAGCGGTAAACAATTAAGCGAATTGCCTGTGTGTGTGTGTGGGTATTTACATGTGTAAGGATAAAGTTTAAAACAATTGATTAAAAGGCAAACGCGAGAGCTTTTTGCGTGAAATCAAACAAGTGCGCATGCAAGTAAGTTGTGCATTTCGAATGCATTTTGTATTAAATAAGTAATAGTATTAAGTTTTTGTTTAAAACAATTATATTTGTTTTGTTAATAACTGTTGTGTGGCTGTGTGTGTGTGTGTGTCGCCTTGGCGTTTAATGGGAGCGAGGACGGTGCCGGCCAATTGGCGCTTTGTCCAGATGTGTTTGGCTGTGTGTGTGTCTGTGTGTTGTTGTTGTTGTTCTTTTTGCATACTGCAAGGAGGGTCGCTAGCGTCTGGCTGTGTGCCACCCGTCCGTCCGTCTGTCCGTCTGTCTGTCGCCCGTACAACAAAAATGATATTGTGCCAGACAAACACAGAGTTGTCTTTTGCGCTTGTGGTGAAAAAAATCTGTCTTATTTGGTGGTTGGCAAACAGGGTTGTTGCTCTCACAGAAAATACCGAAAAAATATGCATCAAACTCAAATGCATTGAGCCTAAAATATGCCAAATATTGCAAAAACAAAAAAAAATTGGCAAATTGTATTTGTTTGTTTTTGGTATTTTTGCACACTTTATTTGCCGACCGCCACAACACCTGTGCCGGAGCATTGTGCAACACTAGATGCTTATTAAAAAAAATTTAAATGTTTTTAAATTTGACTAATAAATTTTAACATTTTTATGCCAAATTTTAATTTTTTTAAGGAAAATGTCAATTGTTGTTATTTTTTATATAAAAAAACAAAAGTCCAAACAAAATAAAATTTATCGATATTTTATATCCTTTGATGGAATGGAGACGAATAACAAATTTAAATGCAAATAAAATAACTTTTATAAATTTGTTAAACAAAAATTACGTATTTATTTCAAGGATTTATTTAATTTTTTATATTTAAACTTTTTCTCACACCCAAATTAAACCTTTTCAAAGAAAACGTAAAAACTCGAAGGATGCCTCTTCAGGGATATTTTCCTATTCAGCTTAACTGGAAAATGGCTAAATATTGTTGCTATTTTTTTATATATATTATAAAAAATCAGTTAGTTGTAATTTAACTGTTTTTCGTGGAGATCAGTGCTGTCAATTTTTGATCGCCAAAAAGCTGTTTTGACGGGAAGAAAGTAAAAAAAAATACCAAAAAATCTTAAAAAGAACTAAAAAAAACCAACGTTCTTAAAATGTTTTTCATAATTTTTAGCTGGCTTAATTATTTTACAAAAATTGATCTACACTGACGAATCAAGTTTATATATCTAAAAGCATAGTAGCATTTTTCATATTGGTCTAAGCTATATCTGTATAAATAATTATTAATGTCTCAACAAGATTTTTTTACTTTACATAGAGTAGGCTGTTAAGTTGGTTCACGTTATTATTATATGACCAAAGCAACCCTATTGGGTCAAAGCTTGAAGCATTATTTTCCTTTATTTCTGGCTTTCTTCATTGAGGAACTTTTTTTACGTGGGTGGATTTCAAATCCTACGTCAAAACCTAGCGACATGAGCGGGACTCGAACTCGCACCTCTTGTCGGGACACCTCTTGTCGAGGCTCCAAGTCTAGCTTAGGTTAATACTATATATTTGATTAGGACTCGCTAAATCATAATTTTCCTGAGTTCTTGAAGTCATATGAAGTTCATTGAAAAATGTTGTTATTTTATCATTGTAATCCAATTTTCCGACTTCAGCAAGTAGTTTTCATTATATTGCTGCTCCCAAGGCCCGAAATATTTTTATCCCAAAAGTTGTAGGCTCATTTTCATCTAAAATGCGGCAAAATTAAAAAAAAAAAAGCTAGAAAAAATCTAAAAGATTTGCCGGAAAAAAGCGCAATTGACAGCACTGATCTAAACAACAATATAGAAGATATCGATAAATTCTTATTGCCAATGCAGTATAATTGTTGCTCTTTATTTATATACTTTATAAAAAAACAGCATTTAACGTTTGCTTAGTATTGGCAGAAACAAAAGAATTTAACAATAATATAAAACCTATTGATAAATTCTTTTAGCCAATGCTGTATTTATTTATTTATATTATAAAAAACAGTTAGATGTAATTTAACTGTTTGTTTAGTATTTGGCATAAACAAAACAAATTGAAATATATCGATAAACGCTTATCGCCAATGCTGTACAACACTTGCCGCTGCTCTGTGGTGAATCGCATTGGACTCCGTGGTGAATTTTGGCTTTGTTGAGAAAAAAAATGTCGACGCGAAAAGTATTTAATCATTAAGTACGAAAGTCTGTCTACACTCGATGCTTTTTCTATGTTGTTATTGTTGTTGTTGTTATAACATTTTCTTACCAAATTGTGAAAAAGACAAAAGTTATGTAAATGCTGCAAGTGGCGGCAACGAGATTTATGCAGTTGGCAAATAAAACGCAACGTTCAACAGACTGCGACACGGTGGCGTTCCGCTTGGGGACAAGGTGAAACTGCAGGGCGCAGGGGGAAAGTGCACACACACACACACACGCACACACTCAGATACGACTCTATAGCTGATGCTGGAGCAGCATCAGCCGTATAACAACAACAACGGTACAACAACAACAACGGTAACAACACCAACAATTGGATTGACCACAACAACATGGACAACTGCAGCGAAAATGATGCAGGCTTCCGTCTGGGTCCCATCAAGGAAGAGGTCAAACCGGACATATCGCAGCTTAATGACAGCAACAACAGCAGCTTCTCGCCGAAGGCCGAGAGCCCTGGACCCTTCATACAGGCTATGAATATGGTCAATGTGCTGCCCACTGGCGGTGGCCAGTCGCAGGCGGCGTCGGGACAACAGCAGCAGCAGCAGCAACAACAACAGCAGCAGTATCCACCAAATCATCCGCTGAGCGGCTCCAAGCACTTGTGCTCCATCTGTGGCGATCGGGCGAGTGGCAAGCACTATGGCGTCTATAGCTGTGAGGGCTGCAAGGGCTTCTTTAAGCGCACCGTGCGCAAGGATCTCACCTATGCCTGCCGTGAAACGCGCAACTGCATCATTGATAAGCGGCAGCGGAATCGCTGTCAGTATTGCCGCTACCAGAAGTGCCTGTCCTGCGGCATGAAACGCGAGGCTGTCCAGGAGGAGCGTCAACGTGGCGCCCGCACAGCCACCGGACGTTTGGCTGCAGCCGGTGCTGGTGCAGCGGGCGGTGGCGGCGGCGGCAGTGGCTCCATAGGGCCAGGCAGTCTAGGCGGCAGCGGTGGCACTGGCAGCGCCAGCGTTGCCTCCGATGACTTCATGCCCCATAGCATGTCCCGTGATTTTAATATAGATCGCCTGCTAGATGCGGAGCACCGCGCGGAGACGCACAGTGGGGACAGAGCCTTGGCATTTCTGCGCGTTGGTCCCAATTCCACGGTGCAGCCGGATTACAAAGGAGCCGTGTCAGCGCTCTGTCAGGTGGTCAACAAGCAGCTGTATCAAATGGTGGAGTATGCCCGGCTAATGCCGCACTTTGCCCAGCTGCCACTGGACGATCAGGTCATACTGCTGAAGGCCGCCTGGAACGAGCTGCTCATCGCGAATGTTGCCTGGTGCAGCATTGAATCGCTGGACGATGCCCTCCCCGGCATGGGCCATGATAGCGCCTTCGAGCGGCGCTCGCCGGTGCTGCAGCCGCAACAGCTGTTCCTCAACCAGAGCTTCTCGTATCATCGCAATAGCGCCATCAAGGCGGGCGTGCACGCCATCTTCGATCGCATACTATCAGAGCTGAGCGTGAAGATGAAGCGCCTGAATCTGGACAGACGCGAGCTGTCCTGCCTGAAGGCCATCATACTGTACAATCCGGATATTAGGGGCATTAAGAATCGTGCCGACATCGAACTGTGCCGCGAGAAGGTCTATGCCTGTCTCGACGAGCACTGTCGCCAGGAGCATCCCGGGGACGATGGACGCTTCGCCCAGCTGCTGTTACGCCTGCCCGCTTTGCGTTCCATCAGCCTGAAGTGCTTGGATCATCTGTTCTTCTTCCGCATCATCAGCGATCGGCCGCTGGAGGAGCTGTTCATAGAACAGTTGGAATCACCGCCACCGCCGGGTCTAACGCTGAAACCGGAATGAGTCGCAGACCCAATCGATGATCGATTGCATCGCAATCGATTGATTGTTTCATTGTGATTGAGTTTGTTTGCATTTCGAACCCCCTACCCCCTCTCGAACCCCGTTAGACCTCTCTCTTTTTTATTATTATTAATATTATTATTTTTTTTTTTAATTTGTAACTTGAGTATAAATATTTAATATGATAATGCTACATATAAATATGTAATTGTTTTTTAAATAATATTTTTTGTATACAATATTATTAATCGCGAACTAGAAAATGTTTTCCTTAAGGTGAGGAACCCCAGAGACCCGTTTCCCCCGACCCACTCCGAATTCCTCAGCGTTTATTGCTATGTAAACGATAAAAAGAAGTTATAAATAAATAAATAAAAAATTATAGTTATATGTATGTAGAGCATGTAGCATACATACATACGTATTTACATATACCTATATATATGTATATGTATATGATTAAACATATGTAATTAATACATAAATAATTGTACCCAAAAAAGTTATAAAAAATACATGCGAGTTAATACATAAAAACACATCTGTATTATAGGGAAATTCCCACTGTATGATCGGGTTCAACCTGAGCGAAGCTTAATCTATCCAATTTAATGCTAACTAATTTGTAGTCAAAATTAAAACTGTTCATTTTTATCACTTGAGAAATATGATTTATTATTTTTTAACTATGATACAATTAAACTGTTCGAAGGATGCTCCAAAAACGATCTTATAATGAATTTTTGGAATCTTTTATTGCTAGAGAATTGAGTTTTATAAGTTTCCGAAACATTTACATTCATTCTATAGTATATTCCCATTTCTGAATACCCCTAGAATACTCTTGATTAACCATGGAACTTCAGTTGACCTTTCCGTCAATTCATATAGACATATATATTAGATGCTTTCAAATCTACAGATATAATATAAAATTTCATAGAAATTTTAATAACGCGTCTGATTTTATTTTCAAAACTTTTTACCTCCAAAGCTTTAATCATGTTTGAAATATTTGAGTTCAAGATTTTGGGAACAGAATATCCTATTTAGTCCAGCTAAATTAGCTGAAGCATTTATAATACTTTTTTCGAGGAATATTTATAGTTTCAGAAATTTGAAAAAGGAACCAAAATTCGCTTGGGTCATCTTCTTTAATCATGAAACTTGCCACACAGTCTTCCTTTGTTGGAATCAGTCGGATCGGACCACTATATCATTGAGCTAAAATACAACTAAAGGTCGGGTTTGCCTATAATTTTCATAGTTATTGAATTCAAAGTCTACCTGAACTTATGTTAATATATATACAACTGCTCCACCAATTTTGCAAAAGGATCGGACTACTATAAGAAATAGCTGCCCTACAAGTAAAAGTCAGTTTTGCCCATATTCCTCACTGTTTGTGAGCTATGGAATTTAAAATTCACATTCTCCTCTAATTCCCCACTATCTAACGTCTCACCTCATATCAAAAAGATCGGACTACTATATCACAAGTAAAAATCACAATCAAAAATATTCTTCACTGTTTTCAAACTAAATAAACATCTACTTCTCTACTTTCATTCGCCTTACCTTATCTTTCAAAAAGATCGGTCAACTATATCATATAACTGACATTAAAACTTCTTCATACTCTCCTAAATTTCACGCATCTTTTAACACTTACCAGAAATACAACCTTTTAGAGTTCCTATGTATAATTTCTGTTCCGAACATTCAACTCTTTAGTTCAGCTAATTTATGCTGTTACAAAGTATTTTCTATGTTGAGAACTAAAAGAATCGTAGAAAAGCTTCCTTAAATTTAATGTTAGATGGAGGCACAAATGAACTCAATAGGTGGGGGAAAAAGTAAACCATTATATGCGCATAATTTTGTTTGCGTTTAACAATTTGTATAAGATCGTTGTTCTTGTGCTTAATGATTTGTGACCATTTTAAGTAAGGTTCTGGTAAATCAAGTAAACATCCAGAAATATATATAATATATGCATCCCAAAATACATTGTTCTTTGGAACATCATGAATGGAAACGGAGTTTAAGAATATGAGATACCCTGATTCCACAAATACGAAAGTTAGAGCTGTTGATGTCAACAATAGAATGGATTATTTTGATTTTAAAAAGAAATCGAATTTCGGGGAATCAATACAGTATTATTTTATTCCTACGTTAAAGTCAACGCTTACAGAATCTTCAGTAGAGCTAGAAGAAAACTTGTTGAAAACCCTTTGAGACCTTAAACAAGTCAAATGATCGATTATTTTACAGCTCTAATAAAATGTTCATAATTTTAACGGTAAGACTTCGAAGTAATTCTATAATTAGGAGTTGTCTAAGAAGAACTTATTCCTAGTGGAACAATTCTAAGGAACATATTTGATGCCCAAAATAGCCTATTCTACAATTGCTTATTTCAGAAACGAATCTCCTAAGGTTGAAAGTACTTCCATTTGTCTTAACTTTACTCAAAAATGTATTCCCTATTGTTCTATAGTCATATATAGATTGTTCTTTCTATCAATCAGCTGAATATAAAAAGAGAAGATTTCTCTTAAAGCTTTGTCATAAATTGTTCAATTTGTTTTTACAATTTATAATTGAGATACGTTTCTATAGAGTAAAAGCTTTTCTGACGACAAACCCCATTGGATTGGACAAGTTTTATAGTCCTCCTGCTCCGCACACACACAACCTTGTAGGGGAACACACAAAGACTTTGCACTCTATAGTATATATTATATGTTATTGTACATTTTAGATTGTCATCAGGTATATATTGACCGTTATACCAATTATCTGATGTCTTGACATTTTATGTTTTATCTGTCAAAAAATTTGGACAAGCAAATTTTTCAGCAAATCTTTAGTCGACAAATTTGCCAAAATTATAAGGGGTCATTCCGTTTGATGGCCGGTTTTATTGTCAACTAAAAATATTCTTTGTGATATATAAGTTCTAGCACTTTGGGATCTTACAATTGGAAAGAGAATTTTATAAAATATACAATAAGGATTTCAGTATAGTGTGCTGGATAATAAGGAGATCTTCAATTTCTAGGATTATAACATCCTTCCTCCTGGAAAGCTTGCCTTGTTTTCTACTATATCTTAGCCTTTATTATTATTATATGACGATAACAACCCTTTTGGCTCAAAGCCTGAAGCATTTCTGCTTATTTCTGCTTCTTTCATTGAAGATCTTTTTTTACGTGGGTAGATTTCAAGTCCTACGACACAACCTGGTTTTTCTAGGAGGGTCATGCCTATAGACATGAGCGGGACACGAACTCGCACCTCTTGTTTGGCGGGACAGTGCGTTATTCACTAGACCACCGAGGCCCTTAACCTTAGTTCGCCCATTTTTTCAGTCAATATCCCAAGTCTAACACAAAAATTTGTGTTTCTAAGTATCTTATATCGTCTCTAAGATCGGTGGGTTTTAACTCAAGTTACTAAAACAAACCCCGTTTTGAAATTCAAACCTCTTGCAACTATACGACATGACTTTCTTGCCAAACCCTGCACACATTGCACATCGACTGACAAAATTAGATAATCCTCAGAATTAGAGAGCATCGAAAGTATCAGGTGTACTGCATACAGAGCTATCTGGCTCTATTGAAGGTTCTTAAAAAAAAGAAAATAATAAAAATAATGCTCAAAAACTTTCGCCCTAAAAATAGCTGCGACATAAACAAATGTTTTTCCAATATATTTACAACTCGACGTGGTATTTTTTCTGGTTTTTCAACAACTCAACAACAAGTGTTGAGCGATACGGAAAACTCCCGAAAATAAAAATCTTTCAACCTGTTGGAATCGTTTAAATGCCTCGTTAACTCGATTCGCGTTTCGCGCCCCACTGAAAACTCTGCTCTCATTTGTTTGTGGTTTTTCTGGGTTCCTTAGCAATGGGATCTGTTGGATCCCGAATATACATCTATTATATATATATATATATATATATAGACATATATTTTGTCTAGTTTGTTTTTTGTGTTTTTTCATTTTCATTTATTGAATTTATGTGTGTTTCGTGTTTAGGATACATATTTTCAGAAATATGGTATTAACGCACAAAAACCGATTTATAAATAGAAATTTTGTTTTTTTCGAAAAGTCGTACGAAAATTGCCGCTGCTGACGACGCACATTATGATGGGGGGCCAAAAATAAACCCGTCTCTCTAGCGTTGGCATTACGAACACGTAATACCCCTAATGCCTGAAACGCCCACCCAAAATCGGAAACTGGAGAGAGCGCTCTTTCTCTCTCACACGCATTCTCTCTCTCGCTCTGTTTTTGTATCTATTGATCTTCGATTCTATTGATTTCTAAGCTCCTTTGTATCCTTGGGCTATACGAGAAAGTGCGAGGAAGATAGAGCAATGGTTTTCAAAAGAGAGAGAGAGAGAGAGAAAGAACCTAGAAGATAGCAAATACCTTCATATGCGAGGGTAGTTTAATAGCTTCATTGTCAGCTTTGGTATACATATAGTGGTACGATCTGATCAATTAAGAAAACTTCAGTCGAAAAAGCTCGAGATAATCTGTACCCTAGACCCATATAGTCGACCGCGTTAAAAAATTTAAATTTGCCATGTTATATTTGGGGCCTCGGTAGACCAGTGGATAGCGCACTGTCCCGCCAAACAAGAAGTGTGGGTTCGAATCCCGTTCATGTCTTTAGGCATGACCCTCCAAGAAAAACTAGGTTGTGGTTTAGGATTTGAAATCCACACACAAAAAAAAAGGTTTTTCAGTGAAGGAAGCAGAGATAAGGGAAAATAGTCCTTCAGGCTTTGACCCGATAGGGTTGTTATGGCCACATAATAATAATGTTATAGATATTGTATATATTCCATAATTGCTGATTCTACCTTGACAATTGCGCTTAATAATAGTTTTATTCGAATAAGAGATAAGATCTGAGATCATTTCGTTGAAAATTACAGGCAGACATGGCTTAATCGACTCGACTCTATTGATGTTGATACAGAATATATATTGTCTCTGGGTTCAGAGATGCCACCTTTCTCACGCGTTTTCAATAGATTCAGGGTAGAAATCGGCTGGGCACCAAATTTTTTTACAATAACTTCAAAACTGACAAAGTAGTTGGCTTGTTAAAAGGCAGATATGGCATAATAGATTTATTTTCTCCTCTCAAACTCCGTAGTATACCGGAAAAACATGAGCTTTCTACAGTACTCACTAATACTATTCATGCTACTTTTGAGTTCTCCAAGATTCGCGGATGTTTAAAGACAGCGCACTAAGATGTAATAAACAATTTGCTAACTGCTGTATTTAAATTTCAATGAAGCACACTTTTCGTATTTATGGGCCGATTGTTATGAAATTCCATGTATCCATAGATATTGTAGAAATGTAACTTTATGAAAAGATAATAGCTTAAGAACGCAGAAAACATGGACAAACAGCACGCTGCTTCTATGCATAAAGGATCGGAAAACTAGCCGAAACTTGTAGAACTAAATTGAAATTATTATGCAAGGAACTGTAGAACTTATGGATAATTATAACATTTTTGGCAGATTAGATTTTTATGAAAAACAATTGTGGATGTCGGTTTCTGTATGATCTCTTTGCCTTAATATGCCTTTATAACAAATTTGGAAACGATGGCGCTATAAATGCAAAAGTTATGGCTATTTGATGCCGATTTTTTAGAGTCTTTATGAAAGGACGGATGAGCAGACAGACAAACGGAAAACTACTTTGGGCTTCTTCCCACTTTTCAAATGGATTTGGGGTATAAAAAGTCGCTGAAAAGTAGCCCAAACTTATGGAACTTATCGAACTACCCTCGCAACAATTTTTTTTTTTTTTGGTATATTTAAAAAGTAGCTTTAGCTCTATAAAATATTTTATCAATTTCATAAATATGCTATGCATATAAAAATATATGGTTTATATCTATGTACATAAATATGTTGTATATCATGTGTATAGATATAGATCTAGATATAGATAGATGGATAGATAGATATATGATTATATGGTCTATGCATATGATCAATATGCCATATTCAAATTAGTTTCTTTGGTTTTGCACGGAAAAGCCAAGTGGCATGCCAATAAAATAGTGTTGCTGCTCTTAAACCAATGTCGAACCCCTGTTCCCCCGTACCCCCCGAACCCCTGGGCAGCTCTTCGTACCGCCCACCCCTCTGCCCCCTGGGCAGTCATTATGTGCGTATTGGAAAAGAGTTTTCGAAGCGAAATTAACAATTTGCTATTTTCGTAGCTGGGCGTGGGCGAATGATGCGACAGAGCGACCCCGAACTGACAGACAGACAGACAGACAGACGGACGGACAGACAGACGGACGGACGGACGGACAGATAGACAGATAAATTGGACAGACAGATGGACAAATGGTTTTGGGGTTTGGTGGCGGTTGAATGGCACAGTGGTCCGGGGACGAGGAAGGTGGCACGCATTGGCCATCAAAAGCAGCAACAACAAGTTGTTGTTTCATTCACACGCACAAGCACAGGGTGCCACATGCTGTTAGCTGCTGTCGCCTTTGATTCCAATTCTGATTTGTTTTAATGTCTCTCTAGGTGCATGTGTGTGTGTGTGTGTGTGTGTGTGTGTGTAGGTTAATGCATTTGCTGCTACGAAAAGCTAACGGCTTTTGCTAACAGCATCTACCTGTTGATATTCCTGCATTTCTACATGCTACGAGTATATCGATAATTATCGCTCCTCACTGAGAGTCACTTGGCATGCCAGACGCACACACACACACAAGCACACACACACACGCACAGCATCCGCAGCAGCCGCAGCAAAAGAAGCCACAACCAGTGCTGCCAACTTTTTTTCAATGTGTCAAAAAATAGCTAAAATGGAAAATTTATCTAGAAACAGCGCATTGCCCAGAGATGTGCAGTTCGAACACGTTTAGAAGCTGCAGCTGCTAGAGATGACGACTAGAAGTTACCCTATTTTTTCAATTTTTTCATTTATTATATTTAGTGTGTTCCATTAAGATGAGATTATTATTATATGGACATAACAAACCTATCGGGTCAAAGCCCGAAGCACTATTTTCCTTTATTTCTGCTTCCTTCACCTTTGATATATTTATAGAACCCGAAATTGAAATATAAAAATTTGGTCGAATACCCACTTAATATTTCACCTTTATTGTTTCTATTATTTGAAGAAGTGTTCTTTTTGAAAAGACCATGAGCTCCACGGAGAATTATACAGGAAGGAAATAATTTTTTTTCGAAAAATAAATATTTACTTTTACATGCTGCAAAAATTTATAATGCAAAATAATGCATAGAGTTAACTCCAATCAGCAAAAATAGGAAGAGGATTGGGACATCTCCCTCTATCTGTCCAAATGTTCACCTCAAATTTTGAGTTATCCTAATAAAACTTGGCACGCAGACATCTATTGCTATCCATCTGTAGCTTTCTTTGTTTAGTTGATGTTTCCAATTTTTAAAAGATCATAGAGTGTGGCAAAAACAGTTGAGATTCTTTACTATATATTTCTTTATGTACTAATTTTCATAAGAATCGGATGGCTTTATCATATAGATCTCTTAAACCTTAAAGTCCGTTTCGCTGACATTTCCCACGGTTTTTAAGGTTATTACATGTGTGTGAAAACACTTAAGATTCTTTATTATGAATTGCCCTATTACATTTACAAAGGATTAATCATAAAGATCGGATTAATATCATCGATATTTCCTTCCTATTGTTGTTTTACTTCTATAGTAAACCAAACGCCAATCGCTCACTTGGCTTAGTGTTGTGCTACAACCGTGCGTTCGAATCATTGCTAAAGAATGTGTGTGAAAAAACTTAAGATTTATTATTATCTACAACTAGAAGGCAATTAGAAGATTTTTTATCATCTACAAATAGAAGCCAGTTAGAGTGTTTCGGTGGACAGTTCATGACGATAGGCATGACCCTCCTGGAAAAACTAGGTTGTGACGTAGAATTTAAAATCCACCCACGTAAAAAAGTTCTTCAGTGAAGGAAGCAGAAATATATAGAAAATTGTTACGGTCATAATATAATAATACAGTCGAACTTCCCTATAATGAGTCTTGACGGGATAAGAAAATCACTTCATTATATAGAAAAGAAAATTATATTTATATACAATGATATTGGAACGAAAAAGTTGTGTGTTTGAAATCAATTCATAATTGGGAGAGCTTCATTGTATAGAAATTCACTATAGACAAGATCGACTGTAATTGCCGATATGTATTTTCGCACATTTAACCTCAAGTTTCTATTTTATTTTTCATTCTATAAGTTTATGCTTGATAGTCTCTTCTTCTAACAGTCTTACTTTTATAGTAAGCCGATCGGATAATCGCAGACTTAGCCAAGTGTTGTGCTAGGATCGTAGGTTCAAATCTTCCAATATATCTAAATGACATACAACTTGGACTAGCGTGTAAAATATTCGGTAAGCCGACAGTAAAACTTGCCCGCTTTTTTGGCTACAAAATAGCTAAATTGCCAGCCGCCCTAAAGAGCAGCAGCGCCAGCCTCAGCCTCAGTCGCAGCAGCCGCTGCCGCAGCAGCAGCGCCTCAATGTTTGTTGGCCGAATTTATACTTTCTTCTTTGCCTTTGCCTTAGCTGTTTTTGCCTTGCTGCCGCCACCCACTCCCACTCCTGTGTGCATGTGTGTGTGTGTCCATGTGTGTGTGTGTGCGCTCGTGTAAGCTTCGTGTGTGTGTGTGTGACGATCGCCTCTCGTCGCTGTGTCGTTGTCGTTGTGCATCTGTCTGCTTGTTGTTGTTGTTGCTGCTGCTGCTGCACAGTTTTCTTCAGTTGCTGCTGCGTCTGCGCCAGCTGCTGCGTCGACCGCTGCCGCCGCTGCTGCTGCTGCTGCTGCTGTTGGCACTTCTGGGTCGCGCGTCGCATACGTACGATATTCATTCGCTGCCTGCGCGACATCAGTTTTGAGTTGGCTATCAACGCGAGCGGGTCTTTCTCTTTGCAAGCGACAAACGTAGATATTTTATACCCAATTTTGTTTTGTTGTTTTTTTGTTGTTGTTGTTGCTGCTGCTGCACACATATTTCGTTTTTTTTTAATAAAAAATAAATTTTTTTTCGAATTTTTTTGTTCAAAAAAAAAACTATAATATATAAAAAAAAAATTTTTTTTTTGGTTAAGACTTGTTGAAAAATATATATATACCATATAAAAAAAGCTTTTTTCGATATACGAAATTACGAGTGTGCTGTATGTGTGTGTGTGTGCATATATATACATATATAAACTATATATTCATATGTCTATGTAGCCAGATATAGCTATATAGCATATATATAAGTTTATATATGTATATATATATATGATCTAAAAAAATCATAATAATAAAGTGTGAAATAATTTTAAAGCAATATATATATAATTTAGCTATATGTACACATATAGCTAGCATATATATAGAGCTAATATATAATAGACGCATTCGTACTCAATTCAGTTTCTGAATCAAAATCGAAAAACTGGTCTGGTATGTTCATTCTATATATGCCTTCAGTGGCTGCTGCTGCTGCTTCTTCCTTTTTCTTTTCTTTTCTTTAGTTTTTTTGTTCTTTTTGTTTTTTAAATATATTCGAAAAACCCACTCAGAAAACCCAAAAACGTTAGCCCCACCCCCGGCGGGCGGGTCCGTTCGCAGCGCCTGGCTAACGGCACATGCGTTGACGTTGACGCCGAAAATAACATTTGAAAAACCGAACGAAAAAAAAACAAACTATTTTTAAACCGATACCAATACGAAACGCAACGAAATGGAATGGAACGAAACAACGGCATGAAACGAAACGAAATAGCTAAAAAGCCAAAAAAA
This sequence comes from Phorticella flavipennis, assembly GCA_037040045.1. Lineage (NCBI taxonomy): Eukaryota > Metazoa > Arthropoda > Insecta > Diptera > Drosophilidae > Phorticella > Phorticella flavipennis. The sequence continues at coordinate 26,788 of JBANCY010000215.1, read as the reverse complement.
AAAAGCGAATGTGAACAAAATAATTAAGTAGCAAATTATTGTGTTATACAACAATTTCGTTTTTTTTGTATATATATATATAAACCTATATATATGCTTATATATATTTTGTATGCCCCCCACAACGCCCCCGCCGCTGGCACAGCCAACCCCAACGGTGTTATCGGAACTGCCAATTCAGCGCTTTTCCATCCAAAATTATTGCTATTTAGCGGCATTGAAACTGTATTTTTACATTTTAAAAAAATCCAAAAATGAAAAATACGCGCACACACACACACACACATACCCACCTGTGTGTATGTTGGTTCTGTGCTCCTCCTCCGCCTCCACATCCATCTCCTCCATGCCGTTTCCGTTTCTGATTCCGTTGTTCTGCGCCCTGCCACGGTCACACTGAGCGCGTTTCCTTAAGGTATCGAATTATCTCGAAAATTAATTGTTGATCAACAAGTTGAATTTCGAAAATTTCATCAGTATATTTATCGAACTATCGATAACATTGTAAAAGTAATTAAACAAGATAGTAAATTTGATTATCTTCAATTGTCTTTATAAACTAAAAACTTATGACAGCAGCACTTTTTGCATCAATAATTTGAAAAATTTATTGTTATCGATAAAATATCATGCGCAACTTTGCATTGAAAAGCTTTATGTATTCCAAATACTACACAAAGGCATTAAATAAGCAACTTAAAAGTGTGCTAGCTAGTCAAACAATTTATCGATATCTACAAAATTATCGATTTAGTAATTGTTTACAACTTGCGATTTTCCGTGTCAATAAAAACTATCGTAACGTTGACGCTTCGGGCTCTACTATACACATGGTTGATTTATTTTAGCCAGCTTTCTCTGAAAATTTATCGTTATTTTTATCGATTGATAATATATAGTAGAACTTACTGTTTTTCAACATTCTTGAAATACAACATCCTTGAAATACAACATTTTATAAATAAACAAATAGCTCTAAATTGGCGCGCTCTCTCTATATATATATATTAGTTTGTCTATCAAACTATCGATAGATTGGCATTTTGTCATTAAATTTATTGATGACACTATAAACATAAGCTCCATAAGCCTATTGACTTGCTTGGTTAAATGTTTTAAATCTATCGTATCTTATCTACCGATAACTTTGAAGATTTTGTAATAAAACTAGACATTTTGAACTACTTTGGAACATTAAAAGTGTTAAAATTTGATAGAAGTCTGCATGATTTTGGAAGTTTTTTTTTATTAAATCACAAAACCAAAGTTTTTTGTAGAACTTTGAAGTTTTTCAAAAACAATATATACCTGGGTTCCCAATTTATCGATAAATTTGAGATGGACACTTGTAATTGAATTGAGTGCGAAACGACTTGAGTATGAGTGTGTATTTTGTTTGCTTTTAAAAAGTTTTGGATGAATGAGAGTTAAGGATGATATTGTATATTGTTCGTAAGTTGGAAAAAAACAGTTAAGCAAACACACACACGCACACACACACAGAAAACACAACCAGCAGCTGCAACGGCAACAGTTAAGAAAGAAAAAAAGATAATAATCAAATCAAATTAAATCGAATTAAAAAAAAAATAATAATAAATTGATTTAAATCGAAGCTATATAAAAACCAAGTGCAATTTAATCATTCATACGAACAGCAGCAACAGCAACTGCTCCACCAGCAACTGCATCAAATAAAACAGCCACAAAATGATGATGGAGAACGGTATCTCCATGGAGTACGGCGATGGCTACATGGAGCAGGAGGAGGAATGGGAACGCGAGGGTTTGCTAGATCCGGCGTGGGAGAAGCAACAGAAGAAGGTAAGTTCCAACACAAAATATCTCTATCTCTCTTAGCCAGCTCTTTCTATATATATATATAGACATATATAAATATATATATATAGTTCATAAGATCAAACTATATTGAACTATGCTTTCTTTATGCCCAACATCTAGAATACATGCGCCTTAGAGACATACCGAGATAGAGATAGAGACTAGTCTATATAGATATAGATATTGTTATATATAATACATATATGCTAAATTTATATATATATATGTATATATATGTATACATATATATTTCTTCGATTATGTTTCAATATTTGTGCTAGGCAGTCGAAAAGTTGAGGGAAAAAAGCTCAGCGGGTATTTTAAAAATAGATTCGTTTCATGGTTCTTTGCTCAAAATGTTTGAAATATGTTGTATAAAAATAAGCTCTGTTATTGTTGTTTTTCTTCTTGTTGTTGTTGTTGTTGTTGTTGTGATACTCATTCTTCTGCTTCTTCTTCTTCTTCTTGTTCTTTTTTTTTGCTGCGCAACACTGGAACAACTCATTTAACCCAAAAAAAAAGTGTTCTTTTTATCAGTCAACAACACGTCGTCGAATCACAGTTAAGGCCATGTTCTAGCGTTATTGACAATACCTCCCAAACACCCCCTCCCCTCCCCTCTCCGGCTCTATAGCTGCCCCACCCACCAATGCCACCCCATTCAGCCACTCAACTCTATAGCATTGCTGAAGGTTATAGAACACAATGTTCCATTCCAATTATGTTGCGTCTGTTTCCCAACAACACAACTCGAAAACATCCCAACAACACTTTGTTACACTTAACTACACTGAGAGAAATCATATAGGCAATTCGATTTGATAAGAAGTACATATAGCTTAAGTATATTTTTAAACAACTTGGCATAAGTACAAAGCTCCAAACATTGTTCAACTTTTCCCACTTTTACTCAAAATTGAATGGAAAATTTTAGAATATTTTCCTAACAAAGTGTTCGGGCATCATGCTTCATTAATTTTAGCAAAAATTTTTATTAAAAAATTGCATTTGATTTCCACAAATTTTCAACATTTCGAAAAATAAACATAAGACCTATGATAATGATATTATCAAATATTTGAAATATTTTCTTTTGTCTTCAAAAAATGTTCTCCGAAAATATAATCTGCATTTTAAAGTATTGCCCTTTTTAAATAAGTTCTTTAAAGCTTAATGCTTTCTTTTTGGGAGCTCCAAAACAAGTTAATAATATTTTTGAAGCACCTATTATTATAATTACTGTACTTCTCGGAGGAGCTTAAGGACTTAGAGACAAAGACTTCTTGTTGTTTCAGTGGTTCTGTTGTAAAAGTATCAGTCTGGAACTGGATATATCGTATATCCAAAATACATCAAATTCAATTCATTTCATCAAAAAGGATCAATCTGGAAATGGATATATCATATACCCAAAACACATAAATTTCCACTGAAATATATATAAATCTGTTAACTGCTAAAAATGATAGTTAAGAGAATTCGTTAATTTTGAAATTTGCTCTAAAATTTTAATAATATTTTCCACAATATTGTTTTGATGTAAAAAGAAAGCGCTTCTGACCATAGTATGATTTTGTTCCTAAATATAAAACCAGAAACGTAGGAAAGAAAAGAAAGAATTGAATTGATTCAAGGAAACACTCGAAACTATCGTGAGACATCTATCCCAGCTCCAATTCATAGACCTCTGTGTTACTGTATCGATACACAAAATTTCAATAAGATACTTCTATAAACACGAATGTGCTGCATCATTTAAAGATTCTTCGATAATCTCCTCATTTTCTCTATTACGAAAAAGGAATTAATTCTCTCTAGGGACTCCAAAAGATTATAACACATAAACAGCTGCCAATAGAATAGCAAATTTTCATTGAAACAAAGATAACTTTTCCCAATTTGTTGCTCAATTCATCGTTTCAAATAAATAAAATAACCAAAGATATGATCGATTTCCTATATAAATTGCCAATTTTTTTTATAGAGCTTGAAACTCTAGGCTTGACAGCAATATTTCTCTCGATTTACTATAGTGGATAACGCACTATCCCGCCGATAGGGATGACTCTCATAGAAAAACTAGATTGTGGCGTAGGATTTGAAATCCATTCACGTAAAAAAAATTCTACAATAAAGGAAGGAGAAATAATGGAAAATAGTGCTGTAGTCATAATAATGCCTACATATAATGTGCCTAATTGTTCAGATGCTCTCAAAATTATACCAAATTTTAGCTTAAATGCTTAAAAAATGAGTATTAGTGTTATAAATAAGGTCGTGCGGTTTGGATAACAGATGTCGGTGCTTGTTTAATGCTCTCAGATGAAACACCGGCATTTCGGAGTGTCATATTTTGGCTTTATTTATAAGTATCTCCGATTTTTCGCTTGTTTACACTGAAGTGTAAACATAATTTGTAATATATCCATTGAAAGTGATATATAAAATGTTGGTATATTGAAAAAAATGATACAATGGGTGCAGGGTAAAAGAATCCGAGTTTAGATTTGGGAAAGTGGCATTTGTTTTTAGAGGCTTTCATAGAGGATCTCTTGTTTCCCATAGTATAAATATCGTTATTAAAAACCAGTTGACTTAACCCCACTTGCGAGACTTTTTCGCTCAGTGTATTTGTTTGCTTCTTGCGTCTGTTGTTTGCACTCGCCGTTTTTGTGTTTTTTAGCGGAAGCGGCAGCCGTTACCTTGCCACAACTACAACAAGTACAACAACAACAACAACAACAACTACAACAACAAGTTAGAATAACAAGCTGCCACTGTATAAATAGTTGCTCAATTGATAGATAGATACGATCGATACGATAGCAACGATAGCCAGATAGATAGATGCCATGGGATGGGATGGGATGGCTGCGATGGATGGCCAATGCTCGGCTAGTTGCAGCAGTCGCATGACTCAATCGAGTGGCTGGCATCATTCTTCTGCTGCTCCGGGTTGTGATAGGCGCCATTTGGGGCAATTGTGTGCCATGTGCCACGCCTACTAATTCAATTAGCTAACTGTTTTTCACAAATTGGCAACTGTTTTTTGTGCTTCTCTGCCTCTCCTATGCTTCTTCCACTTGTGCCAAGCTTTAGGCACTGCCCCGAAATTTTTTAAACAATTGGAAATCTGGGAAATCGGGCTGGGAAAAAAGTTCTGAAATTTACATACACATATTCGACATACTTATGCCTATATAGTACCCATTTTAAAGTTTTTATTAGCTTTTTACCTACAAATCAACAGACCTAATCATATAACCCATTGAACCTGAAAACCTGGTATATATAGCAAATGTCAAATCTGTTTCAAGCATATATATCTCTGGGGTGACACAACGATTTGCTTTTTGCCTTCGCATATATCTGAGTCAGTTTAATCGATATACTTTTTGCACATATATAGTCATGTGTATGATCAGATGAAAATAGAATTTTTATATCCGAGACTCATTAGGAAAGTAGATAATTAAAATAATTAAGCTATTGAGTATACATAGATCATATGCTGTAGAACAAATCTGTTGAAAATTGAAAAAAGCAATGAACTCTTAGAAAATGGCAGAGAGCGAGGGATATAATAATGTTTGTCAAATACCAAGGACAAACAATCATATAACCTATTGAAACTGAAAACCTAGGTATTTATGTACCTTGGATAAACTTAAAAAGGCAGAGATTATAAAAGTCGGAGTCATCAAATTTGGTATATGGATACATAACACATAAACGTATATATTTATACTAAATTTGTTGTTTTTAACTCGTATAGTTCCTGAGATACATTCAAGTGTTAACATTTCGAATATCAAAACTTCATGCTCATAAATCGAGGGGAAACTTAATGTACAAATTGTGTTAATGAAGTTTTCTAACTAGATATAAACAGAGACCCCTCAGAAAACATAATTCCTTTCAATTTCAGAATATATAAAACAAATAAATGAAGTAGGAGAAATCCGGGATGGATCAATTGTAAAACTGGCCACATAAAAAATTGTCATTCGGGTTGGGGAAGAGAAAGAAACATGCCTGTTCCTATGATCTTTGGAGATAATTTAACATATATATGGTTAGATGGACGCCAATTAGAATAATTTCGAAAATAATGCAAATCTTTACAAAGTCGATAAACATAAGATCGATTTTATCATAGGACAATCAAATCGCTTAAAAATTCCACGAATATATAAATTTTATTCCAAAATTTTATATAACTTCACATTTCGAAATCAAATGTATATAGAATTGTGCATCAAAAATCCTTCAAATGTTTGTTCCTATATATATATAAGTCAGATATATATATAAATCGCCATGATATATGTCAAGCACAAATCAAATTGTTGGCCAGTAAAATTGTTGTGACATCTACAAAATTTGTCATTGCAATGTACGAAAATTGCAATTTTTTCCCCAAAACACACAGGAAAAATACCAGAAAATAATTCATATAATGCTGTCTATTTATAACGGTACCGCCTGCTGCCTGCAGCGCGCTCCCCCGCAGCGAGTGAGAGGCGACTTCTTATACAAATAGAAAGCGACGTGTCAAAACCACAACCTTGCACTAAATATTCATATATATGAGTAAAGCATATAGATATAGATATAGATACAGATATATCTATAGATATATACTCTTCATATTTTGTAGCAATTTTTAGAAATATTAAGTACATATATTTAGATCTATATAGACAAGTGCAAAGTTTCCATAAAGTCAGACAAATTGTTGTGCGTTTCGATAAATAATTAAACCCATTATAAAGTTATATTGGTATAATATGAACTACTAGAAATTATATAAATTCTATATATTACATTTTTTAGCAATTTTTAAAGGGAAAATTATATATTTGGCGTAATTGTGTGGGATTTTTTTGTAGTTTGCGTGTTTTCTGAAAGCCTTGAACTTAAGCTACAGATGATAATCCATTATCTATTTGACTAAAGCTTGACAAATACCTATATATTCGTAAATGGGTGAAAGAGTCAAACGGTTTTTCCCAACCTATAATTTTAAATACCCATAATATTTGTGGAAAATTTGAGCTCGTGCAAGCCAGATCTTGACTGACAGATCAATGGAATTTTCTGAGAACTATGATTGAAGTAAAATGTTACGGAAATTTGGGATGTACTACAAACAAAAACGGAACAAAAATATGAGACCAATGCATCTCTCATTCAGATCTCAAATCTAATGAAATTTGTTTTTCAAAATTTTCAAATCTATTAGATTAGGTAGGCTCCACTTAAAGCTAAAAACTGTTCATAACGCCAAAAAATGTAGAAGGACTGGAAATTAAGCTCAACTTTTTCAACATTTTTAGTCCTTGTAATTCTTATCATGTTCTAGTAAAACCAAAGATAACTGGATTATGATTTTGTCGAACTTCTAGAAGCGAGATCTAGAACTTCTTGGAATAGCATCCCTAATATTATATTTGATTTTAATAAAAAATATATTTTTTTTGATTATTTTATTAAAATCTGATTTAAATGAGGATCAAAATCATTTGCTTTAAAATTTCTGATGAATACTAATCATCCAATAGAATATTATCGTAAGAACTGCTAAAACTTAGGATTTTATTTTTTCTGCACATTATTGGATATATAAAGTCTGCAGAGCCAGGTTACACCAGTCACTCTGTCATAGTATCTATGAATTGAGTTAGGTATTTATACTTTTATGTTTGAACAATTGTTTTAAACATGTTTTGAAAGTTTCAGAAGAAACTCGATAAATACAAAAGTTATACAACAAAATATGAGAAGGGATAGTGCTACAAGCAATAGTCAAGTTGATATACTTTTAACCATGATCATGATAAACCCATTTCTAATGATGGCTATAAATAAGCTTTGGGGAAACGCATATTTTATATTTTAGGATAAGCTTTTATAGAACGGGAGGAATAGAAAAGGAAAGTATTTGAAGAAAGCTAGAAATTTCTTTGGATTTAGCTGCAAATATTATAATTTTGATCAAGGCTCTACAAAAAAATACAGACCAATTTTCAAAGAGCTTTTAAAGTTTTGGAGTATCCTTAGAACAAATAGAAAGTTTTGCTATGATTTGTCAAATTGGTTTTCTATAGTTTTTTTCGATTTCACTTTTTGAGTTTTAGATATGCCAGCTCAAAGCCCCTGATGACCATTGGCGCTCCTTCTAGTCCCAAAACACTTTCAACTTGCCCAGACACATGATATAAGGAAAAGTTTCTTCAAGCAGAAGATTTGCAGAAGATCGAGAAAATAAATTACAGCACGTATAATATATGTACTTATGGCTAGCTGACTATCTGGCTATCTGGCTGATGGCACATATAGATCATCTAGTTGATCTATATATAAATTTCGTAATCGTGAATTACCGCACAAACAGCATTTCGAATATCGTCTCGTCATTATAAAAGACGCAGCCAACAGTTGAAATAATGAAAGCAACCAAATTGTTGTTGTTGTTTTGGGTTGTTGTTGTTGTTGTTTTGGGTTGTTGTTTACATTGGCCAAAATTTCGGGCTGATGACTGTGCAAAAGAGGCGCAAAGGGGGGAGTGGCGCGAAGTGAAGCGCCAAGCGGGTGGGTGGCTTGGCTCGGTTTGGGGGCAGCTGCGTCAGGTGAAGAAGGTGGGCGTATGCAAGCTTATTGTTGTTGTCGTTGTTGTCGCTGTTGTTGTTGTTGTTGCGCGCTCTCACTCTCACTTGCCTCAACACACACACACACCGCGCGCGCTCTCTTTCGCTCTCATTTTTTTGTGTGTGATTCAACAGCCGCCTGGCCTATGCGTCATGCAACTTGGCATACATATATAAAGTACAGTAGGCACTCGATAACACTCGATAGACAGTGGCATTTTTGACATTTTCACCAGGGAATGTCAGTCGAATGAAAGCCCAAAAGCACAACTAGATGGCAACACTTTGACTACCTGTTGCTTGTGTCGGCCATTCAAGACATATCGATACTATCGATTGAAAAACTATCGAGTTATTTTTGGGCATTTTGAAATGAAAAATAACCGATGTTCAGGTCTTTGAAGGGTTGCCACGATATCAGAAATACCTTTCGAAATCGAAAATTCCATATAAATGCAAAGCCACTTAGATATGTATGATGGATCGAAAGAGGAATCGATAAGAAAAAAGGATAGAAGAAATTTGAGAAGGCATTTTTTCGGATAGAGCGGACGTTTCAAAACTTTTCCGGATGATGAATCGAAAGAGAAATGGATAGGAATACAAAAGGACAGAAGAAATTTTAGAAGGCACTTTTATGGATAGCGGACGTTTCAAAACTTTTCCGGAAATACCAATTTAAACAAGGACAAATTGGCATCACTGGATAGTACCACTATCGACTAACCAATATTTGTCTTAAATTTCCATTATTATTATATGGCCATAACAACCTGAAAGCACTACTTTCCTCTATTTCTGGTCTTCTTCACTGGAAAACTTTTTTTACGTAGATGGATTTCAAGTCCTACGGCACAACCTAGTTTTTCTAGGAGGGTCATGCCTAAAGGCGGCACTGGAACTCGCACCTCTTGTTTGGCGGGACAGTGCGCTATCCACTGGACCACCGAGGCCCCAATTACCTATTACCATGCCTTAAATTTCCATACTAGTAACAATATCGTTAATATAGTTTCAGTGCCCTGAAATTTGTTTTCACCCAATGAATTTTAAAATATATACACAATTTGTCAATTTTTTTTTTTTTTTGATTTATCGAACTAGTTCATTTTATCGATTGCCCACTGTGCACGGTGTCGCAACAATTAATTCAGGTGTGCAGCAAACAATTGTCAGCTGTCCGAAGATCGATAACAAAACGTCATCGATTGTTAAAAAAAATTTGAATAGAAAAGGGCATTTTGCATTGTTTTGGCAATTGCTGATCGATAAGTGCAGGCAGTTATCGATAAGCAGCAGCAGCAACCACTGCGCAGCCTCTGCTGCTGCTGATGCTGATGCTGCTGCTCTACCTCTGCCGCTGCCGCTGCTGGCGTTGCTCTGCTCTGACCCTTCTCCCTCGGCGCGCGCTTTTATCTTTTTATCTGTCTCTTCGTGTGTGTGTGTGTGTGTGTGTGTGTGTGTGTGTGTGCGAATGAGTCCATGCTATGAGGCCGCCTCAAATTACATTCAGCTAAAAATGGCATGTGCTAGAGCGAGTGCGCATCCGCCGCAGCAGCAGCAAATAGTTGAAAGCTTTTTGCTGTTTTCTTTTCATCTTTCTTATTTTCTTTTTTTGTTTTTGGTTTTTTGGGCAAAAAGCTTTAGCATTTGTTTTCTTTTGGCGCGTGCGCCGTTTGCGCCGTTTGCTCAATTGCCAAAAAGAGATCAAAGAGAGCAGCAGCAGCAGCGGTGGCAGCGGCAGAACGCAACAGGCTGCCTGACAGGCAGCAGCGCAGGCAGCGACTGCGACGGCGGCAGCATCTGCAGCTGCGGCAGGCAGGCCAATTGGTGTCCCAAACTGTCCGCTGTCGCCTGTTAACGGTAATTTGCGCTGAGCTTAGCTTTCAGCTACAACAACAACAACAACGAGAAAAGCCCAAACGGGTTGACGACGGAATGCGGCAGGCAGCGGTAACTAGCGGTAAGCGCCAAACAACGACCCGTTTGGCAACGAACGCACTGCGCAGCCCCAAAGCCCCACAGCAGCCGCCTTTCTCGGCAGTCGCCTCTGCCTCTGCCTCTGCCGCCGCCTCTGCGCCGTCGCCTCCTTTCACTGCATGCGCAAATGTCTGCAATGTGTGCAACAGTGCTGACAGTTTTAGCCATTTTTTTAACCTTTTTTCTTATACCCTCATCTCAATTGAAAATTGGGAAGAAGGGTATAATAAGCTCAAGCTATCACACAAAGTCAAAGTCTTGGTGTTCAAGAGCATAATAAAGCGTATATGGACGTAGGGGATTCAGCTCTAGGGAACTACACGGAAGTCTAACCAGCTTATAATCCAAAGATTCCAAAACAAGACCTTGCGTATTATATCTAATGCCCATCCATACCACGATAATCTGACCATTCACCAGCGTCCCAACGTCCCACTAGTTGCAGTTGAAATTGTAAGACATAGCACAAGATACGTCAACCAACTCTACAACCACCCAAACGTCTTAGCCATCAACCTGTTAGACAACAGCCAAACATTGAGAAGTCTTAAGAGGATCTTAAGGATCTGCAGGATTAGCAACAGTTAATCAATCCACACCAATACCCATATGACCCATCATTCCATTTGGAAAAACCTATATACACACGGCTATGTAATAAACCAATCCTAAAAGTTTCAGAACGGTCGAAACATAATTTTTCTATACATATTCCTAATATCATTCAAAATCATTTAATTTTCAAACATATATTTATAATATATGAAATTTATCTACCTAGTTGAACATGTTAGATCTTGGTGGACTGTTTTGTGTGGGTAATACAATATAATGCCGAGTTAATCTGTCCCCAGCACCCGATTCCCGTTTCAAACAGTCGCACAGGCAGAGAGAGTGAGGCAGACAGTGGGACAAACATAGCGATTTGCATTAACAGTTGCATTTCTTGTTCTTTGAGCTGCTGCCCGGTTTCCCGGTTTACTGTCTAAGCTCGTCTTACAGCATCCCATCCGATCCCATCCCGCCGTGCTCCAAGTCTTCTTGTTCTTCTTCTTCTTCTTCACCCCAAACTGTTTTCCATTGTCTCACGCACGCACGTAACTGTAAGCGGTTAAATGGCCAATAAAGCAGCCAGCCGGCTTTTCTTATACCCGTTCCCATACCCGTTCCCGTTTCCATTCTTGTTTACGTTTTACGTCTGCCTCTTCTTCCTCTTCGTCTTCTTCATTTCCCATAAGATTTCCATACGCTTTGCATTCTCTTTTCCCCCTGTCAACCCACACACTATCGATTTACCTAGCGGTTATGCATTGTTATGCACAAATAATCGCTGTTTATCGCTTATCGATAACTTTTCGCTGTGTGTGTTTCGCTTTCCATTTCATTCCATTCAATGCACAATTCAAATCAACAATTCCCACAGCTGCATTTGGCTGGGCATGTGGGCGTTTTGGGCCCGATGGGCGTGGCGCATCAACAATTGTTATAAAAGCTGTAAACAAAAACAACAATTTTACAAGCACCACACGAAAGTGCAGACGGCGACAACAGCCGCTAAACAAGAACAAAAATAATGAAGTGTGTGCAAAAACAACAACAACAACTACAAAGATCATGAAAAAAATTAATAAAACTGGTTTACATATATATATGTACACATATATATACAGATATATATATACAACTCGCACATGCACATTGTCTTTTCTTGTTTTCTCTTTGTTCTTGCTGCTTCTTGGCTCCGTCTGTCCCCATTCGGTGAAAAATAACTGCAACTGTCAGCCGCTGTTCCAATCGCTGTCGCAGTCGCCGTCGCTGCCGCTGCCACTGCCGACGTCACTGCCAGCAGCGCCGTCAACAGCGCAGTCAACGTCGCTGTCACAGCTGCAACTGCAGCCGCAGCTTTTGTTTTGGCCAGATCAACTCGGGCTTCAGTCTAAGCTTTGTTTTTGTACTTCTTTTAGTTTTTGTGTTCTACGAAGATTTCTTTCATTTTTCGAACTTTTTTTTTGTTACCAATCTTAAATTATTACATTCATATTATTATATGGCCATCACAACCCTATTGGGTCAAAACCTGAAGCACTATTTCCCTTTATTTCTGCTTTCTTCACTGAAGAACTTCTTTTACGTGGGTGGATTTCAAATCCTACACCACAACCTAGTTTTTCTAGGAGGGTCACGGGCTACAGTGCGCCATCCACTGATCCACCGATGCCCCAATTACATTCTTCACCCAGAAAATAAAATATTCAATACAGTAGAGAGCTTCGTAAACCTCCATATTATTTCACTAATATACAACAAATAATCGGATTTGCCCATAATTCCTATGTTTTTCGAAAGTGTTCAGAAAAGAGCCTGGAAAGAGCGTTTTTTCACTTGAAAACGGTCGTTTATAAAGAGCGTAATTTAGGACTCCGATATGACTCTTTTATGACTCCGAAATATGTGCTTTGCACCTCTTAAAACGCTCAGAAAAAAGATCTTTTATGCTCTTTACTTTCCGTTTACTTCCCGTAGCTCCGAAAAAAGATCTTTTTATGATCCTATGTTTTTAAAGCACTGATTGGGCTCCGAAAATGCTCTTATTTATGTGTTTACTCAGAAAACGCTCTTAAGCTGGGCTCTTATCAGACACATAATTCGGAGCGCTCCTAAATTTGGATGCTCAGTATAGACGATTTTTTTATCTCTCTGTCCGCTTAATTTCTAAACGATCTGTCCACAATATGTCATATTCATCGAGCTACCATAGAACTAAAAGTAGGTTTTGCCTTTAATTCCCATAAGATAAATTTTTTTCCCATAAGCTTCCTTTGCCAAACCAAGAAAAGATTTCACTGCATAACGATTTATCCATAAGTATTGTTCAATTATTAATCTTTTGCATATAACTTTGAATAAAATTATAATAATTACAATATTTCATTGTACAATTTCTGATTTCATCTTAAGTTTGGACAATCCTGACATTTTATATTTTGAAAGCGAACAACAAGAAAGATAATGATCCAGAAAGATGTAAATTTGTGCGATGATTGTGTCCAATCAGTACTCAATTTAGTTTCCTTTTATTTTTCACATGTTTCCATTTACAACCCTCGGATGTTAAGATGTTGTTTGTCTTGGGGGAAGATGATACTTTAGCATTTTTCTAATGCGGGCTGAATTCTTTGTTCTTTGATCTTTGGTTAGTTCAGGAAGAGAGGAAAGGGTTTGTTTCTTGTCGAAAACGACAGTCCAAAGCTGGGTTCGCTACTGTTTGCCTTGGGGAGATAAAATAACAATAATTTCCTTTAACGTTTTCGAAAATTTTATCGACATATTTCAAAGTACAACTGAAATTTTCAATTCATTACTCAATATTCTTAATGTTTTTTCTGGAAACTATTCGTTATTGTCAATTTTCAATAATCTGAAGGCGATATATCGATAACACAGGAGTTCTGAAGTTCTGCAGAAGTTTCGAAAGGTAATGGCTATTTACGAGAAAGAAGACTCGACACTGTCATTAATGACATCACTAGAAAAATGAATAAAGAAATGCTAATAATCAATATAAAGCAAAATGTAAAAAAAGAAAAGTAAAACATATAAGATCTATAATGTTAAAATGCCAGAAAAAGGATTTGGGAAAACAGCTTTTACAATAAGTACGATTAGGTGAATTTCTTTTCATAGATAGTATCGTTATATATCGATAATCTTAGAGTTTTGTTTTCAAATCTAAAGCTTATGCCACATGACTTTGTGACTAGCTAAAAATGTGCCCAATAGATCAATATATCAATATATTTTAAGTTCTGATGTTATCGATAACAGTTTTTATAAAAATTTTTCTATTCTCTTTTTCCATAGACATTTACCGCGTGGTGCAACAGTCATTTGCGTAAAGCTGGCACCGCCATTGACAACATCGAGGAGGACTTCCGCAATGGCCTCAAACTGATGCTGCTGCTGGAGGTTATATCCGGTGAGACGTTGCCCAAGCCCGATCGAGGCAAGATGCGTTTCCACAAAATCGCCAATGTGAACAAGGCGCTGGATTTCATCGCATCGAAGGGTGTACACTTGGTGTCAATTGGCGCTGAGGAAATCGTCGATGGCAATCTCAAAATGACTCTGGGCATGATCTGGACAATCATTCTCCGTTTCGCCATTCAGGATATATCCGTGGAGGAGATGACTGCCAAGGAGGGTCTGCTGTTGTGGTGCCAGCGCAAGACGGCGCCCTACAAGAATGTCAACGTACAGAACTTCCATCTGTCCTTCAAGGTATGTTCAAATAGATATATATATATATGTATAGTATTATCTGATATTAACCCACGATTTGTACCATAGGACGGTCTGGCCTTCTGCGCGCTTATTCATCGTCATCGTCCAGATCTGATTGACTATGCCAAGCTATCCAAAGACAATCCATTGGAGAATCTGAACACTGCCTTCGATGTTGCTGAGAAATATCTAGATATTCCAAGGATGTTGGATCCAGATGGTATGTAATACTTCCTAAACTTAAGACCTAAGTATTATGAACTAGAAACTAGAAAGAGCTTTAGTTTTAGCTTAGTTTTTATCTATATTAATTCAACGATTTGAAACACAACAACAGATTTAATCAACACTCCGAAACCGGATGAACGTGCCATCATGACGTACGTCTCCTGCTACTATCACGCCTTCCAGGGAGCTCAACAGGTTGGAAATGTGACGCATGTACCCGAACCCACAAGACAATACACCTACGTCCCGAATAATTACAATGTGACTAAACTTCACATCAATACACTTAAATATGATTTGATATACTCTCTCTCTACATATATGCATATATATATACGCTACATATATATACTCTATATATATATATACTCCATATTACTCGTTCAACGCAGTTTGTTACTTTTTTCCTTTTTGTTTTTGTGATCAAAACAAACGCCTAAATATCGTTCAACTGCCCGCAAAAGCTCACCTTACTAATACCAATGCCCGAGCGATTGGCACTGTGTGCCTTGCAGCACGTAGCTTCTGAAAGCTCTGCCTCACACGCATTGCGTACGTGTGCAAAGCTCGTCTCGTCGTCTGCTGCCGCCGCATGCTGCCCACTGACCCGACGTTTTTGACACCTGCAACTGCCCCCTGAAATGATCTACTGACTACCGTTATGATTCTTAGTCCCCGATATTAACTGCATTCCGAACTTAAAGCACATTAAAAAGCTCAGGACCAAAAGCTATCGGATTTCACATACTTTCAATGTCGAGCTTTGAGCTTGTGCCTTGGGTTCGGTTTTCTAATTGCCCTAGGCATGCCTTAAGTTATGTATGTACGTTAAGATACCCTCTACTAACTGCGCTCAAGTTAATATATATAATATAATAATGATATGATACCTCATACATAATATATTTTGCTGTGTACAATGAAAACTCAATTTGAATTCAAAAATATTGAAGCTAAAAAAAACTTCTCTAATCTCCTTATTCCTCTTGAAATAATCCACTCAAAAATTTCTGCTTTGTGATAAATATGATCTTGAGATATTCCAAAAATCATTCCAAAGAAGAAAGCTTTCTCTTCGGCCTTCGAAACTGAAATCTAATCATACTAATCGACTTAAAGGTAACAAACTAATTAAAGTTATACTTCATTCATTCGATTGATTTGAGGCCCCAAAGTCTAAAGAAACTTTGTCAAGTTCAAGACCATTCGATAACATTAATAATCGAAAAAACCTGAATTTACGCAGTAAACTATCAAAATTTGGTTAAGCTTGCGAAACGCACTCGATAACTAATTAGAATATTCGAAATTAGCAACAGTTGTTCCCAATTAGATGACATTCGATAACTTATTAATGTTATCGATAAGTTATAAATTGTTCGCTAATATGGATAACATGCCATTTTGTAACATAATATACTGATTTTGTACAGAAACGATATATCGATTTATGCATTCATTCAACATGAATATTGTGGCAAAAGCTTATCGAGATTCGATAACAATTATAATATTAATATTGGGAAATTTCCGAAAATGGTAAAATAATACCATTTAATATATCCCAGTAAACAGCATACCCCTTCTAGCTCCAGTGCTGATTACAGGGTAACTATTAGTCGATCAAAATTTTCGCTGAACCCCTCAGAAGAGCTTCATATAAGAGTTTTCACTGTACACTTTACACTTATTGTCATGCGATTAAAGATTGTTTTTGTTATGCCGGCTGCCAAGACTAACCGATAATTAATCGATTTTGTACTGTTTTGTTGCTTTTTTCTCTCTCTTTCTCTTTATATATATTTATCTCTTTCTCTCTCGCTGCTCACGCTCGCTCTACTTTTTGCGAATGCGCTCATCAACAACGCCATTAACAACAACAACAACTACTACAACAACAACAACAACATCCGCTACAACAACAACAACAAATTCCCAACAATACAAATCGATAACGATAACGATAACCACCGATTACACCAAAAAAAACAAACACAGATTTGCAGAACACTGCACTGCCCGATGAAAGAGCGGTCATGACCTATGTATCATCGTATTATCACTGTTTCAGTGGCGCTCAAAAGGTCTGTTAACCCACACACACACACACACCAACACACCTACACATGCATATACACGCACACCAACACATATACGCACACCTCCCTGCACACACTCACACACCCCACTTATTTACTCTTCGTGTAAGCCAAAACTTTGCCATTTGTTTCATTCCATTTCATTCCAATTTTGAATTTTGAGCTGAAAGCTACAATTTTCTTTCCTTGAAATATGAAAAACAGGTGGAAGTTCGCTGTGCTTAGATAACAGGAACTCTTAGAATTTTTTGAATTTTGATTGATGTTTGTCCAAAAATTTTCCTTACTTTGAAAAATACATACTTTTCCTTGACATAACCGGTAATATATGACAAAATTTTTTTATTTCTTATCAGGTGTTCAAATCCCATTGATACATAAGCTAAGCTTGGGCTTGGTGCAAAGTTTTCCCAAAAACTTTTCTTAGCTTTTTTGTCGCCCCATGACAATTTCGTAAAATTTCCTGGTTTTTCAGCCAAGCTTGAACCTTGTGTTTCAAATTTATGTTAAAATTTCAATATTTTTTTGAAAAACTGGTTGAAAATTTGTATAAAGTTAAGCTATTTCTTCGTTCAAGCAAATCCAATTGTAGATACTTCCATAAGATTCTAAAAAATTGGCATTATTACAATTATTCAAAAGTCCTGTCCACGACAAAGATTGCAAAGCTTAAAACTTTGCTTTATCCATGTTTCATTCCATTTCGTTCCATTGAGTACATTTCATCAATTAAATTTTAATGTCACACCAAAGCGTATAATTTTTCAATAATTTCCCACTGGGATTTTCAAAACTCAATGCCTACTATGTGTTCCATTCCATTTCATTCCACTCACACCGACCACATAACATACAACTGCTTACACTCTTATGCTACACACATACACCGTATGTTTGGCTTTGTGCCATTCCACTGCATTCCAATACAATTTTTTTTTTGGATATCGACATACCCTGGACAACGAGAGAGCCCGGAAAGCTGCTTGCTTCGCGCCTGTTTCGAGTCTCAATTCCATCCACAGCTTTCCGCACTAATCAAAAAAAAAAAAAAAAATGCAAATAATTTCGCGCGAAATTCGACTTTTTGCTTTTGTTGTCTGTTTCCAATATTTTCCATTTTCCATTTTGTTTTTTGATTCGTTTGTTTTCACCGTTTGTTCGTCTTGTTTGCTTTCCAAAATCTGAGTTGATTTTCCGAACCACACTCAGAGCTATTCGCCAAGCGGAAACCCAAACTTTTTTCTAACATATTTTCCAAATCGAACCATCGGCAGGCGGAAACGGCAGCTAACCGTATTTGCAAGGTGCTCAAGGTCAACCAGGAGAATGAGCGTCTCATGGAGGAGTACGAACGTCTGGCCAGCGATGTAAGTATATCAAAAATATTGAAGAAGTTTCTTAAATCATTCAAAATTTTAGAGGATTCCAATCAATAGGTGGTTCCTCTTATAGCTCGCTGCAAAATACCTTATTTTTCCTATTTAAACCCAGAATCCCACCTTGAATGATAGATTAATTCTCACAATGTTTGAGTGATCACTTAATCCCAGGATCAGAATGATTTTTCCGTGTTCTACAACAAATCCTCAAAATGATAACATTTTCCTTGGAATAATTCGTAGAACTATCAATCCTCAATCAATATCCTCAGAAAGATCACTATATTCTATGAACAATGATCATTCTTTTTTACGATCTATCCTCATAATAATAAATGTATAACTAATATATAAGATCAAAACTCTTCTCCAACAAAGCCTCAAAATGATAGCATGGTCTCATAATGATCAATCAATCACTTTTCCTTCAACAAATTCCCAGAATGATCATTTTTCCCATGAATCAATTCTCAGAATGTTCAATTAATCACTTTTCTTTTTAAACAAACCATCAGATTGATCGGTGTTTCCTGCGATAAGTCCTTAATGGATTCATCCTTTATACAATCAATCTGCAGAATGATCACTTTTGCCTAAGATCAATATTCACGAAGTACACTCGTTTTTACGATGAATCCTCGGTAAAATTATTCGGGCACTTGTTCATGCAATTAATCCTCAGATCTATCTCTCAATCATACGATCGATCTATCAATCATTCTAAGAATGATCGCTCTTCCCAACGATCTCTACTGAAAATAAACAATATTTTTACAATTAAAAGGAATTCTAAGGATCCATTTACAGAATGATCATTCGTTTCTATGATGAATCCTCAAATGATGATGTTAGGAATGTTAGGGAATTAGCCCTAGCTCCTTTCAATCATCTATCGTAGTAATCGATTCCAATATTTATCCTTCAAACATTTGATTGATTTGCCTTCTGCCTCTTTGGATATCTTTAGCTGCTGGAATGGATTCGTCGCACCATGCCGTGGCTGAACTCCCGCCAGGCGGACAACTCTCTGGCTGGTGTCCAGAAGAAGCTCGAGGAGTACCGCACCTACCGTCGCAAGCACAAGCCACCACGTGTTGAGCAGAAGGCAAAACTCGAAACTAACTTTAATACGCTGCAGACGAAGCTGCGCCTGTCCAATCGTCCGGCGTACTTGCCCACCGAAGGCAAGACCGTCTCCGACATCTCAAATGCCTGGAAGGGTCTGGAGCTCGCCGAGAAGGCGTTCGAGGAATGGCTATTGGCTGAGACAATGCGCCTGGAGCGTCTCGAACATTTGGCCCAGAAGTTCAAGCATAAGGTAGGCACTTCTTCATACATCCAAAACAATCCAAAACATTGCCCTATTTAATATCAAATATCACATTGCACAGGCCGATGCCCATGAGGATTGGACTCGCGGCAAGGAGGAGATGCTGCAATCTCAGGACTTCCGTCAATGCAAGCTCAACGAGCTGAAGGCGCTGAAGAAGAAGCACGAAGCCTTCGAATCTGATCTGGCCGCTCACCAGGATCGCGTCGAACAGATTGCCGCCATTGCCCAGGAGCTGAAGTAAGTGTCCAACAAAGCATATCCAATCCGATACCCAATTTGATCTGAAATTCTATTTTAAATGCTTGCCTTGGATGCAAACCAACGCAAAGTGTGAGGTTAGGCCTATGCCATAAGATATTATGATCATTTGTTCCATTCGAGAATCAATAAAGATCAGTTCCAACGTTTCACACAATCAGCTCTTGGCATTCCCGCCTCATGTTCGCCTCTTGCACAACTCATGTTCCGATCGAACCATTTTCATTCATTATCCTGCTCAATCCATGTCTAACGTTCTCCACTTTCTCTCTTTTCAAGCACTCTGGAGTACCACGATTGCGTCTCGGTCAATGCCCGTTGCCAGCGCATCTGCGATCAATGGGATCGTTTGGGTGCTCTGACCCAGCGTCGTCGCACCGCTCTGGATGAGGCTGAGCGCATTCTGGAGAAGATCGATATCTTGCATTTGGAGTTCGCGAAGCGTGCGGCGCCATTTAACAACTGGCTGGATGGTACACGCGAGGATCTGGTCGATATGTTCATCGTGCACACCATGGAGGAGATCCAGGGCCTGATCCAGGCTCACGATCAGTTCAAGGCCACATTGGGTGAGGCCGATAAGGAGTTCAATCTGATTGTCAATCTGGTGCGCGAAGTCGAATCGATTGTCAAGCAACACCAGATACCCGGTGGCTTGGAGAATCCCTACACCACTCTGACCGCCCACGATATGACACGCAAGTGGAGCGATGTGCGCCAGCTGGTGCCACAGCGCGACCAGACCCTGGCCAACGAGCTGCGCAAGCAGCAGAACAACGAGATGCTGCGCCGCCAGTTTGCCGAGAAGGCCAATGTCGTGGGTCCATGGATCGAACGCCAGATGGACGCCGTGACGGCGATAGGCATGGGCCTGCAGGGCTCGCTGGAGGATCAGCTGCATCGCCTCAAGGAATACGAACAGGCGGTGTATGCCTACAAACCGAACATTGAGGAGCTTGAGAAGATCCATCAGGCCGTACAGGAGTCGATGATCTTTGAGAATCGCTACACGAACTACACGATGGAGACGCTGCGCGTCGGCTGGGAGCAGCTGCTGACATCGATTAATCGCAACATCAACGAGGTGGAGAACCAGATACTGACACGCGACTCCAAGGGCATCAGCCAGGAGCAACTCAACGAGTTCCGTTCCAGTTTCAATCATTTCGACAAGAACCGCACTGGCCGCCTAACGCCCGAGGAATTCAAGTCGTGCCTGGTCTCCCTGGGCTATTCGATTGGCAAGGACCGTCAGGGTGATATGGACTTCCAGCGCATCTTGGCCGTGGTCGATCCCAACAACACTGGCTACGTACACTTTGATGCTTTCCTCGACTTCATGACACGCGAGAGCACCGACACCGATACTGCCGAACAGGTTATCGATTCGTTCAGAATCCTGGCAGCTGACAAGGTAAGGATGAAGCCAGTCGAAGCGGGAAGAAGCCTATACTAATCCCTTGTACTTTCCATTTGCTTTTCAGCCATACATCTTACCCGATGAGCTGCGCCGTGAATTGCCACCAGATCAGGCCGAATACTGCATCCAGCGCATGCCACCCTATAAGGGTCCCAACGGCGTGCCCGGCGCCCTCGACTACATGTCCTTCAGCACAGCTCTCTATGGCGAGACAGATTTGTAACCGATCCCCGGATATAAAAATCAAAATCGAAATCGAAAGCAAATCTCATACAGCACGCACGCCCAACGCAATGCCACGCCACGTGACGCCACGCCCACTCCCAAACCACACTCACTCACTCCGAGAGCAGGCCCCGTCGTAGCCCCCAGCCAAGGGAAAACATATAATAATTGATAAATTTTAATAATAATAATATTAATAAACATAGATTTATTATTATATTACACTCTTTAAAACAAACAAAAATGGAATATGAACATTATTATAATTCTTTCAAAATTTTATATACATATATATACATAAATGTATATTGCTACATATATATATTTATTATATATCCCGATGCATGCCCCATATATCGATACGATGCGACACGATATATGGGGATCAACGTGCACTTCAAGCCGATTGTAAAACAGGAAAAACAGAGAAAAACTGAAACAAAAACAACAAACAAATGCATATCGAATATCCAAAAAAATGAAAAACCGTCTATAAAAGAAAAACATTATTTTTTTGAAATTTATGTTAATAAAAACAAACAAAAACTAAAAAAAAAAAAAACAAGAACTCAAAACAAACAAAAACTCAGAAACTCAACTCAACGAACGATGGAGAAAATATAGGTCCTTAGAAGTAGAAAAGGCACAAAACCTACTAAACCGAGAGATAGATAGAAAGAGCTAGCAGATATAGCAGAGCGGGACACATATACACGATACAGAATAGAAGAGTAAAGAAAACATTGAAAACAATCTCAAGCAAACTAATCCATATACAATATACATATATATTTATAACGCAAGCAAGCGAGAGAGAGCATAGAAAGAGATAGAGAGTTAGATGTCCTGGAGTACTGGCAACAGAAATACACTAAACTATTTATATATATATATATATATAATAACTATATATAGCTATTTATTCATCCAACGCAACTCGTATATTATCCATACAATTTTTTTGTTTTTTTTTCTTCTCGTAGAATTTTCATATTTTCAGCAAAACATTAACATTTCTTAACATTAACAAAGAATAAACAAAATACCTATCGATATGCCCATTTTTTACACACAAACACACACACACACACACACACACACATAACATATACGAGATAAAAGTGAAATAAACGTTTATTTGGTGATATTGTGTTTTAATATACAATCCCAATTTCACTTGGAAATCATCTGCTTTTTCTTATATCTGCTGCATCATTCCGCATCCTGCAAATTGAAATTTATATTGCTTGAGTTTCCTTTGAGTTAGATCAAAACTTAGATACCATAGGTTGAACTATTTTAGGTCCTAAGAAGCTGTTTCTATAGATTTTCCTGGAAAGCTATCTTCTATACATCTATAGGCAGAGCTTCTTTTAGGACTATCTCAAATTTCCAGAAGAGTTTTTTTTCAACGAAACTCGTCATCCCAATATCATATTGTACTGATTGATCTATAATATCATCTGAAGAACATCGGTATTTGTGAAACTTTTTGTATTTCAGTCTGCGTAATTTGTGCTTCCGAGTTCCATATTTATATGCCAACGAAAGCTAGTAGCATAATATAGAATCGAACCGCTCAGAAGTGTTCAAGATATTGTGCAGGATAAAGTTTGGAGTACCGCGACTATCCCATAGTTGGAATGAGAATATCTGGAATGGATAGATTCCCCAAAACCACTAAAAAGTGCGCATAGAAGTATGCAACATTTATTTGCTTTCAGAAGCAGGGAAAATTGCTTGATAATATCCAGCTTTATAATTTTGACCTTTAAAACTGATGACTTAAGCACAAGGATAGAGTATTTTTTGGAGCTTGACGTGCATTTCTGCTCTTTCGACTACTAGATGAAGGCATCCAGCCATTTAGGATTGAATATTCTTACTTTGTTTTACTTCCGATTGACATTCTGCGACGTTATATCTTGGTGCCATTAGAAAAATCGGTTATATGCATACATTGTGTCTAATGGAATGTATATAAAAGGCAGTAGACGGCGTTGTAGACTTCATAAGGTATCAGTAGACTTCATGATGATCAGTCGATTTTGTCATATCCGTCGAGCCATTAGAACTAGAGAAGATCCGTGTTTACCATACGTTTATCGGGGCTTTTTCAAATGGATGACACGCCCCATCAGCGCAATAGTCAAATTCTGGCCATTTGATGATACCACGCACCCTTTGCCCGGTAAGCGATAGAAATTTAGGACTGATAGAAATATGGTGCTTAACAAAATAGACAACTGGTTATACTCTTATTGAAAAAAAAATTGTATATTCACTTGGTCCGAAAGTATGTAAAGTATTGAAGGAAACGTCGTAGATCCCCAAAAGTTACATTCAGAATGGTCAGGAGGACATAAGAAATCTGTCTGTCTGTTTTCGAGCTATCCTATTGAAACATGGCACATAGCCTTATTTTGTTATGGGTCAGCACATTTCTTGGAGCTGGTCGGATCGAACCACTATATCATGTTAGCTGCAATATAACCAAAAATCGGCTTAGCCCATATTTCCCATGTTTTCCCAATTATTGAACTTAAAGTTCACACACTCCAAAGGTTCGTTATTATTGACCGCTTCGATTTTATAGGTATTTTTCCTTCACTGAAGAACTTCTTTTACGTGGGTGGATTTCAAATCCTATCATGCCTATCGACATGAGTGGGACTCGAACTCGAACTCCCTGAGTGAATTTTGTAAAATTTTTACCGGAACGCTCTATTTCGTAATTCTTCCTTTATGGCATTCGAATCTCTGGCAGAGCACAACCTATACATTCCACAAATGAGGTAAACGAGGTGTGTTCAAAAACTGAGGTGAGTTTTCAAATTTTCGTTAGAGAAACTCTCACCTTTCGCCTTTCACAACCGAACAAACAATGCTATACACTTGAAACTTGGTACAGATGTTCGAGAAGAACAAAGCTTGGTACAAAAAAATACTCGATAATCGGAACTACGTTCCGCGAAATTGGACAAGTCCAACCTTACTTTTTGAACACACCTCGTACATATTCCCCCTCCAAAAGACCCATTGAAGTAAAGAAACAAGTATTTTGCATTTGCATATAAGTATTATATAGTACTTAATAATTAATTATAAGGGATTTATTTTCGAAATTGTTCTCTTTCAGTAACAAAAGACTTGGAGATCGCATTTAAATTGGATCTTTGCTTAAGTTTAGGATAACCGAAAATGATAATGCATAAATAATGATAGTAAATTTAAGTGTGGTTGGTATACGATATAAATCAGTTACGAGGGAGTGCCATAATACATAATGTACATACAAACACACACACACACAAGCACACATACACACACACAGGCACACACTCTCAAAACAATAAATGGTTAAAAACCCAGTTCACAAAGGCAAGTTCCATTTTATGTGTTGTACAAATATATGTATATATATAGAGTTAGGTCCGTAAGTCTCATACCATTTTATACAGTAACCGAATTAAGATTCGCTCAACAGTTTCTTTATATATCATATATAGAATTCTCTCTGGTTTTTTTCTTTAGGCAAAACGATGACAACCGAAATATGCTCAACATTTGATAATTTTTCTTGTGGTTTTTCTTTTTCTTTTTTCTCTTTTTATAAATACATTTTCAATGTTTCAACAACAACAATTGAATCTCTAATGTATAAATATAACTATGCTTAAATGTCTAATTCACAATTATATAATATAATATGATATATATGTATATATATACACATATATATATCTAGCTTCAAACCTTATATGCTGCATATATAATAATGTCTGTGTTTATGGTACTTGATAGAACCCGCTGTTTTTCTATTTTGGAAAAGCTGGCAATCGATTTATCGATAACGATAACACATTTGTTAGATCAAAATCAAAATCTTTCAAATTTTGTATTCTTTTTTTTACATTTTATTGAGTTTGTTGTTGTTTTTGTGTGTGTTGCAAAATGAAAAACATAAATTAAACAATTCTTAAACAAAATATGTATAATTTTAATGTGTAGTTAAATGTTTTTTCCAAAAAAAAAGTCGCTTAATGCTATATGTAGTGTGTGTGTGTGTGTCTGTAAACCCAATTGCTTTTTTAGGCAGTGTAGCGGATATCCCCAGAAAGTGCCCCCAAACTGGCCCCTCCTCCCCAAGTCATGCACCAAAATGGGGCAAGTAGGTTTAACTTAAGCTTGTTCTTTGTTTTCAGTGTACTTTTTTTAACGTTAGGGTACAGTTGGTCCTGCTAAACTGCTGTCAAAATTATATATATATATATATATATATATATATATAGCTCTATCAAGTTTAAGTTTAGGTTTAGTAAAAATATGTTATTGGAACTATAATACACGAGAGAATGCCTATATGCTGTGCCATAAAAACTATTAAAAAATATATATATATATTCTCTTTTTCACATATATATATCATCTATAATAAGGGCAGAACAGCGAGATATATGTAGTATGTATGTATGTGTATGTGTGTGTGTATATATGATTGTATATATATATATATGTTACGCTATATCTGTTCATTCAGTTATCATGTAACGTTGTTAACATTAAAGGCATATTTAAAAATCCTCATTCATAAAACACCCTAACTTTCCCCCAGCTTAAAACACTAATACTATAATAACCCGATTTTCACATATAATTTCATAACTTAAACTTGCTCTCGGCTTTCTTTCTGTTTCTTTATCTTCCTTTTCTTTTTCCCCATTTCTTCTCTTTTTTTTTATAGTTTTCAACTCTAGCTGTATATAAATATATATAGCTATATATATGTATATATGTATTAAACGTATGTAATTCTGTGTATGTGTTTGTGTATTCCTATATAGTATATGCTATAAAACTTAAAAAAAAAATGTTCTGTTCTTTCATGCAGCGCCATCTGTCGCCTGTTTCTTCTTCTTATCAACATAACGCCTGACTTTCTTTTTTGATATTATGGAATATGCGCTGGATTTGTCAACATTATCATAGAAAAATCGTAACTTAAGCCGCTGATTGATCTGTGATCTCTTCTTCTTCTTCCTCTTCTCCTTCTTCTTCTAGATTAGCAAACATTACAAACTAAGGGGTATACA